>WNWK01006257.1:0-108327 GCA_009830355.1 Cherax destructor | reverse complement strand
TGGGATACCTCCCTTAGACCTAACGACTTCTATGGCTGACCCGTACTTCTCTAGTAGCTCTTGTCTCCTGCCCTTCCCAATGTCATTTCCACCAGCACTAAGACAGATAATGGGCTTGTTCCCATTACCTGACATAATATTATCCAACCTGCTGACTATGTCACCAATACCAGCTCCTGGGAGGCACACCCTCTGTCTGACCTTCCTGTCTCTGTTACAAAAGTCACGGTCCATATATCTTACCTGAGAGTCTCCCACAATCAGAATATTCTTACCTTGATTAGCAGGGGAGTCAGTGGTACCTTTAACCTCACTGACCACTGAAGAACACTCGTCCTGGAGAACAGAGAATCGATTTCCTACCTTCACATCTTCTCTATTAACCTTCCTTATCTTCCTTCTTCCTGAATTGTGAACCACTTGCCACTTAAAGCGGCTGCCACTTTCACTGTTGGTAACCATTTCCTCCTTACCAGCTCCAACCATCTCACACTCACTCCCACACCCACACCCATCTAGGCGAAGCTTCAGCCTCCTATTTTCCTCCTGAAGAAGTAGAAACTCCTTCTTCAACACTTCAACCTGAGATTCTAAAACACTGCAGCGAGCCATGTGCTCGGTATCACCCCACGCTAATTCCCAGACAGCTTAGGACAGGTATGACCACAAGTGACCACTGACCTCAGCACACTGACCACACATGCCCAATGTTTCTACCCTCGCCGGGAATCGAATCCGTACTCTCGCCATGTGAAACGAGAGCTTTACCACCAGGCTACAGGGCTGTAGCGCAAAAAAAGAGAGGATTACAGAGATCAATTAGTCATTATAAGACCCCACTGGGCGCAGGTGCATCACAAAAAAAAAATATTAGTAATTTCATATTTTGCAGTTTCTCCATATAACTAATAACGAACACAATGCAATATGGAGATGTAATCTCGAAAGTATTTACGTATTTTATTGTCACTGAAACATTTGTCATTATTGGGTTGTAGTCTCTTCAACAACAATTCACTCACGTAATCAACGCAAAATGTGGATACATGCTCATAATTTCAGATATCATTAACAATGAAGTGTTTTGTCATGCCCTGCAGGGTTTACATGGTGGTATCTCTGAAAAGTTGGATGTTTAAACACTAAGATCAAGTCATTGGCGGTGTTTTAACCCCATCCCCCACCAAAAAAAAAAAATCCCCGAGTCTCCCCAAAACTCCCTCCCTAAATAAAAGTAGGAATAATAACAACGTAGCTTCAAAACAAATCTAGCTAGGCCTGTATACCTTGTACATGTACTTGTAGAAATAAAGATAATATTATTAGCTTTCTCTTCCAACAACACTGCAAACCTATGCCCTCCGCCCCCCCCCATCCTTTAAGTATAGAAATCCTAGCGCCGCCTCTAGATATGGCATCTCATCTCTATGCATAACATACTGCCAGAGATACATATAGCCTAGCCATAGTCTAGAAGTAACATCTTGCAATCCACTGACCTTGTTACTTTCTCCATAAATATACTTAACTTGACACATTTCATTATGATGGACAATTGATCTGCTGGTTTCTATATGTACAGTTCTACTCTCTTCAGATTAGTTTGCTAGATCAATTCTTACAATACCTTTAATTAAACTTCTGTTTGAGAAACTAGTAATTATATTTCACATGATCTTTCATGCTTGTTTAGTTATTAGCTTTCTCATGCTTGTGGAGGCCTATATGAGAGGGAATCCACTAAATTTTAACTAATCCTTTCTTAATAATTTGTGTATATCTGTACCGAGCTTCATACACAGGCATTCTACATACACATGTAAGTCTTATTTAGAGCAACTAATGAGGAGAGCAGCTCAGTTACAATTAAACTGTCTGTAGTTTCAACAGGCATGAGAGAAACAAGTATGTCAAAAAGCTCAATTTGTGAAGTGGAAGCCCATTTATAAATTCTAATACACCTCTGCATTATAGAACCATCAGGCTGGTTTACGATAACAACACTTACCACCTTCCCACTGTCAGGGTTCAGGGAGCCAGCTGCGTAGTCTGTGATTTTTTTTTTTCATCAGCATGTGATGTATTTGTTCCAGAGCACTGAGTTTACAAAGTAATCGAGGACGATGACTGTGCATTAGTTTCTTGGAAGGATAGGTGGGTATAGAGATATTAGAAGCTGTTACCTGCCAGGGTTTTTGGAAAATGATGTTGTGATTTGTCATTATTGGAGTGCAGTCTCTCCAAAAGCAGTTCATTCATCTACTCAAAATGTGGATACAGGGTAAAGATTTTAGATATCTTATTAATAATGAAGTTTTTTACTTGTGTCACCTAGTTTATTGCAGTAGCGCCAAAAGTAGGATTACAGAGGTCAAGGTCACTTGATGTCGGTGAAAGACTCTTGGTCCAAGAAAATAGAACTAACCTCTTTTTGTATTATTCTGATTGTCTCCCATTTCCCAGGCGCTGTATGACCTCTACAGGTTTAGCGCATCATCCATGAATGTAATAATAATAATAATAATAATATAGAGGTCATAATGGGTCTTCATCAGACCCCACCGGGAATAGTTATATCACAAAAAAATATACACATTAGTCATTTCATATATTACTATTTCTTACACAAATAACCCGATTTGGACCATTTACAAGTCACAATAACACTCGAAGGTGAGGGAGCCAGTGTTCTAGTGTGACTTGTAAATAGTACAAGTCAGTTCGAAACGTATGTGTGGGTTATTTGTGTATTGTTCCAGTCACGGTATTGTGCCTTATCGTTCTTTACCATTTCATGATATAGCTAATGAACACAATACAGTGTTTTGCCGTATCCTGTACGGTTTGTACTCGGCCATTTGTACTCACATAGTGCTCCAGTGTATGGCCCTATTGATGATGGAAGGGAACAGGACATTATTATTGCTATTGCAATCAAAAACTAAGCGCTAAACCCACAAGGGTCATACAGCGCTGGAGAAACAGGGCAACTCTCTGGTGATGGAAGAAAGAATGCATATTTTCCTATTGGCTATTTACCTAAACAGGTTGACATGCATTGTTTTGTGTTTTACGTTGATGACTACGTTTAAAAACTCTAGTTATGCAATGCATTTTCACGCGTCCCGAGGCTAGCAGTCTAGCACAGGTGTGGGCCAGGATGACCTGACAATCGATAGGTGTTCCGTGGCTTGGTTGACAACGCTCTCGCCTCACACACTGAATGTCTGTGGTTCGATCCCCAACAGGGGTGGAAATGCTGGGCATTTATCCGTGCACCTGCTTTTAAAATACATCAGCATTTTGAGCTTGAAGCCATTAACGAGTTGCATTATCAAGTTATCAACAATGAAGGGCTGAGGCTGATCGGATGTGACACTCAGAAAATACCGCACGAAAAGAAGTATTATGATTTTCCAAATTTGTCCCCCCCCGCACCTTCAAGAAAAGCGCCAACAGGGACCAACAAAGACCACAATCCAAATTTTTCTTTAAGTAAGATTAACCAGTTTTTAATTAAGTAATTGAGTTTTATTTAACATTTGAGTACTCAACATAGTTCAAGGGTTTTGAGGGCGCACATAGGCACATAAAAATGTAATATGTAGTTTTTTTTTTTTATTTAAGAAACATATAAAGGTACATTAACAACAAAACTTTGCAAAACTTTAACATTACATAATGACAATGATACAATAAAATTTTTTATCTGATACCACTCCACTTGTGGTTTCTGAACATAAACACTTAAAAACTAAACATCATATAGAAAAAAATAAAAAAAACCTGTGTTACACAAGAACCATGAACACAGGACACTATATCCCATATGGTAAGAACAAAGTACGTACCTCTATATAAAAACTATATGCAAGAATATCACTAAATATCTCCAACAAAGAGGCCATAGGCATCAAGACTGCCAACGTAATAATGAGAGAACTGTGCGTTACTGTAACATTACATAATAACAATGATACTAATTCTTATCTGATACCACTCAAGTTGTGATTTCTAAACCAACATATAAAGGATTAACCATCTAATTGAATATTACAAGTTAATAAGATTAACTTTACAAAATAAATTGGCCACAAGACACATAACACTTGACAAAAGACTAACTTACTTTCCTACCCCTATCCCTATTAGACTACTCCTATCATTTAATCCAAGCACGTATCCCAACCCACAGAGCATATATCACCATAACAACATACAATAATTCATAAACACACACACACACAAAAAAAAAAAAAATAAGAACTAAGTACTGCTATACATAAGATCTATGTACTATGATGATACCCTGAATCATCATACAAAAAAAATCTAATTAAATCCCACACGATAAGATCGTGGGCATCAATAATTCCAAAAGCTATACAAAACAGTACAATACTTTAACATTGCCTAATGACAATGATATAATGAATATAAATCGGAGCTATACCCTAACATTACATAATGACAATGATACAATGTAAAAACCTTATCTGATACCACGTAACTTCTGGTAGTATTACAATGTCTCCACAACAAATTATAGTTACCTGTTTTGAGAGTACTTATAATGAACAAGATATGTAAAATTTGTGAACATTATTAACATGATCCCTTACAACATCCAGGAACTATACCTTCCTGTCTCATAAATACCATCGATTTCCATGCTCCAACACTTTAGAAAGCCCCCTTTTTCGTACTCCTTTCCCTTGAACCTGTTCTTTGTCACGTCATAATGTAAAGTCAAGTCCAGCCAAGGTCATACTGTCATACCTATGCCCCCGCTTTCCGCGTCAGCTGTCTTTTCCCCATCGCTCAATAAAAAAGCATATGCGTCGTCAGTCGGTTCCTCCCCAACATTCACACTACTAGGCACCCTAAAACCTCATTTAACACAACATCGACCCCTCCCGGTGGCCCGGTGGTCTGGTGGCTAGAGCTCTCGCTTCACACACGGAGGGCCCGGGTTCGATTCCCGGTGGGTGGAAACATTTCAACGTGTTTCCTTACACCTGGAGTCTACCTGGAAAGAATTCCAGGGGTCAACGCCCCCGCGGCCCGGTCTGTGACCAGGCCTCCTGTTGGACCAGAGCCTGATCAACCAGGCTGTTACTGCTGGCCGCACACAGTCCAACGTACGAATCACAGCCCGGCTGATCAGGTACCGACTTGAGGTGCCTGTCCAGTGCCTGCTTGAAGACAGCCAGGGGCTTGTTGGTAATCCCCCTGATGTATGCTGGGAGGCAGTTGAACAATCTTGGGCCCCTCACACTTATTGTGTTGTCCCTCAACGTGCTAGTGGCACCCCTGCTCTTCATTGGGGGGATGTTACATCGCCTGCCGAGTCTTTTGCTTTCGTAGGGAGTGATTTGTGTGTGCAAGTTTGGTACTAAGCCCTCGAGAATTTTCCATGTGTATATAATAATGTATCTCTCCCGCCTGCGTTCTAGAGAGTACAGGTTGTTGTCATGTTGTCATGTTCACCTAGCAGCAAATAGGACCTGGGTTGTTAGTCGACTGGTGTGGGTCGCATCTTAGGGGACAAGATTAAGGACCCCAATGGAAATAAGACAGACAGTCCTCGATGATGCACTGACTTTCTTGGGTTATCCTGGGTGGCTAACCTTCCGGGGTTAAAAATTCAAAGAAATCTTATCTTATCTTATTGCTACCTACTCCTGCTTCCAAAGAATCCAGTCCATTCCAGCTCTACTCTGCATCACCGTAATAACTTTGCTACCGTTAATGTCCTATATCCCTCAGAGAAACTCGATACCCATTTACCTCCATATAATAGCCTATTCCTACACATTGAACGATACACGTGAGCCGCTAAGGCTTTCACCCTACAGTCCCCTCCCACCTCCCTCATTCCCCACAATACATACAAAAAATCCGCAACTACATACACATGATTGCCCTCCCCACCTCTCTCGATACTCCCCCAACATCAAAGCTTAAAGCCCGTAAGGACGAAAATTTCCTCCCCCCACCAATCCAATCACCCTTGCCAACCACAGCCTCACCCCTCTAAAGACTCACAAAAATAGACAGCATGATATGCTGTCTCCTCATCCCCGCACCTCTGACATTCATTTGTACCTACCAACCCCATCCTATATAATTCAGACCTCGATGCCAATATACCTAATAAAAATCTGTAGACCACCTCCATGACCTTAGGCAATAAACGAATCTTCTTGAACCCACCCCAAATCCCCATCCAATCATAAACTGGAAAATTTGCTTGACCCTGTACCACCCCTCCCTTTTCATTCCCCCTCCCCAACCTGCTCACTTTTACCCTTTTAGGCTCCCTCATTGCCAACAACTGCCTAGCCATGTCCTCACACACCTGCAGATCCCTCCCCCACCACTTCTGTACATCCTCCATGACCGCTCGTACTCGTTGTCCCCTAACCCCCCCCCCTTCCGTAAAAAACACTGTTTCACATAAACTGCTTTCACACGACGTTCCAAAGAAATGAGGCCCAACCCCCCTCCTGACACTCATCATGACAACTTCCTTATGAAGCCACGGCCTCCCATACCCCCACACATACCGGAACACTTTCTTTTGTAATTCAGTGATGTCGGCCATCCTTAAAGAATACACAGCAGCTACATTCTGTTGGTGTTGATTTGGCTTACTGAGCTAAGCCTGGTGTTGACGTTGGTAACGTGCGTAGAATTGAGACGGCCGTTGACTAGATGCTCTTTATTGCGTGAAAGGTGTAGGTACACGGGAGCAGAGCATGAGGGGACCAGGAGCCAGCTTGGGGTACTACCTGCTTCAATGAGGTAGGCCGGGGAAGTGAGGGCGTCTCAGAGTGGTGTCTCACTGACATGGGTAGGCCTACAGAGGGCAGCACTGGAGTGCCACGAAATACGAAGGGAACTGAGTATAGGCTGCTTACAATTCCACACCTTACTGTATACAAGGGTGTTCACCACCACCACCCGTTGCAACAGCGTAACATCCCCCGCCCTCCAACCCCTCATTCTACCCAGAGCCCTACCCACCACCTCTTCAGAATTCACCTGCCTGGCCACTCTCACATCTGCCATATACACAATTCCACAGATCTTTATCCTATCCACAACATTCCATCCATACACCTCCCCCAAGCCCCCCCACCCACGTACTCACCTCCAATAACTTAGACTTGGCTCCATTAACCCTCATCCCCATTGCCGCCCCAAAGACCTCTATAATACATCCCACATTAACCAGCCCTTCTGTCCCACCCACCAATACAGTAGTATCATCCACATACCCCACTATGCCCACACTACTCGCCCCCCTCTTCCCTCTCTCTCCACTCCTTCCTCTATTAACCTATAAAAGGGATCCTGCATGCACGCAAAAAGGATCTGAGATATGGGACACCCCTGTCTCATACCCCTTTCCATCACCACCTGTCTCCCCAACTTACCATTCACCTGCACATGCACCTTTGTAGAACTATACAATGTCTTCACCCATTCAGCAATTTCCTCTCCAAATCCTTGACTCCTTAATATAATTCCCAACATGCTTCTATTCACACAATCATACACCTCCTTCCAATCTATTCCCAAGACACCCCCCTCCTTCCTACCCTCAATAAAATCCCTGATTCTCCCATGTCCTACACTCATACTTCTTCCAGGTATACCAAACTGCCCTGATGTATGACTTTGTCAATCACCGTTTTCATCCTATTCCCTAAAATTTTTGCGAAGATTTTATAATCTCCACACATGAGGGATATCGCCCTGTAATTTCCCAAGGTCCTCCCCCCCCCTCCTTTCGGCACCAGGACAACTACCTCCGTCCCCTGCGTCTCCCCCAACCGACCCCCATCCTTCATACAATTAAACAAATGCACTAAACATTCTCTTAACGTATCCCAATGCACTACATAGAAATCGTTCGGTATCCCGTCTAAACCTGGTGCCTTCCCTAGACTTAATCTAGACACTGCCTCCCCCACCTCCTGCTCACTTATACTTCCACCCCCCACGTTCCTCCTACCCCAAACAACACAGGATCCCTTCCTGAAGGACCTCCCCCTCCCTACCCATCCCTACACTCATTGATAATTTCCTCCCAAACCAATCATCGGCATAATTGCTTATGCCATCCGTTGTCCTGAGCACCTGTCCCACTTCATATCCTTCCACCCCTGTACACACCTCAACCCCCATAATCGTGTTACCCCTCTGCCTATCTCTAAACCTCCTCAACACACAACCTGATGGTCTATCACCCCACAACACCTCCTCAATACTTCCTCTTACTCGGATCACATCAAAACGATCATTTTGAATATCCCTCAACATTCCCCGCAACCCCTCTATTTCCCCATACCTACAAACCCCTCCCTCATAACATTCATTAAGCTGTCCCTCCAAATACTTCTGAAGACCAAACTTCCACCTTGCCTCATCCCTTCCTTGAGTCCTGTAAAAGTCCCTTATTCCCTCCTTCACACTCTTTTCCCACCAGCCTAAAAAATCCTTCTCCCATTCCCCTGCTCCCTCTAACCAGAAGAACCCCCACCAGTCCTCAAACGATCTCCCCCCCCTCCCCCGCAGCAAACGCACATTCATCTTCCAATAACCATTGTACCTTCGGACCATTCCATCCCACTCCACCTCTACTAATACACCACGATGGTCTGAAAAACCAATATCAAGCGTTTGTACCCTCCCCACTGTAATGTCCCACGTTGCATAAACACGATCTAACTGGGCTGCATAGCCTCTCCTCACAAAAGTGTGTTCCACCCTCCACCCATCTCCTCGTACCACATCGAACACTCCCGCCTCCCTCAGTAGAACACGCAACGCCCCTAACTCACAACCCGCCCCTCTAGGTTCTACATCTTTTTTCCTGATTATACAATTCCAATCCCCACCCAGCAGAGTAATCATAGGCAAACCCCGTAAATGATATGTAAAAACCTCCCTTACAAATTCTTCCTTAACACGTTGGTTACTGTCAGCCGGCATACATATTCCCATGAAACATACCCGAATGTCGCCCCAATCCCTATCCACCCTCACCACCCGCCCTCCCCCCTCCTCCCAAGCTAACAACCAAAAGGGACTGGACTCCTTCACCCCCACAGCCACCCCACCCTTAAATTTCCCAGAGTTACCTGCACACACATCATACCCCCTTTAATCTCAACTCTCGACCACACCTAAAATTATGCTCTTGTATAAAAATTACGTCAACGTCATATCGTCTTAGTACTACCGCCACCCACCTACATTTAATTTCTGCCCTTAGGCCATTCACATTAATCGTTAAACACATGAATACGCCAAAGGGGGCTTTCCTCTGTGCTTCTGTCTGCGGCCCGAGACACCCTTCAATAAAACTTCTTTATCCCTAACACTCCTCACTCCCTGATCCCATACCCTCACCTGTGCTCCCACCTTCCCCTTCCGTGACTCCTCTACCCATGCTTTCTTGCCTGTATGCTGGGCAGGTGTGAGGACATCATCATCTGACATCTCTCCCGCCCTCTTTCTTGATTCTCCCCCTACCTCCATTACAGCTGTGTCCCCATCCCTATGCACAACAGCCTCCACTTCCTGCACCTGCAAACTGTCTTCCCCAGCTTCCAGCATGCTAATGGCCTGGTCAATCCTACCCTCCTCCACCTGTAAGTGTCCTTCAACTCCAGAGGGAACCACCTCCGGATCTTCCATAAACATTTGCAGCATCTCTTGCAATGGTTGCAGTAGGTCCACTTGGAGGTCACCCACCTCCACCAAATCCTCAGACTCATTATCTCTTTCAGGCCCAACAATTGTTGGAGCACTCAACACCTCAGGGAGCATTACACAACTTTCCCCCACACCTTCCACCACATCCGTCCAACTGGCTTTTCCCAGTCCTTCCACAGTCTCAGGTGCTGGCTCCTCCAAGGGGTATGCACCACAGGTACCTTTGGAGCCATTGATCTTGGGGCCATGACAGTGGGACACCCCACTGCCATGTGATCATATGCCCTGCACACACGACATGTCCTACACGCCCCCGGTGGCCCAGTGGGTAAAGCTCTCGCTTCACGCACGGAGGGGCCGGGTTCAATTCCCGGTGGGGCAGAAACATTTCGAAGTGTTTCCTTACACACACACACACACACACATACATACAACAGGCCTAGTGTCTAATTGACATGTGCCTAGGACAAAATGGTAACTAACTGTCCCGCATAGGTAACAAACACCTGCGTCGTAAAGTCCTCCAGCAGTACAAAGGACGGTATGGGCCTTTTCAAAGTCATTTTCAATGTGAAGGAACCTGGCAACCCGGCATATATTCCTTCATTCCACTGTCCCATAGTCGTAGAATGCACCACACCATACCGTTGAAAAACCTCGCTGATGTCCAATCCAGTGGCCTCAAAACTCACGTTGCGAACTCTCACAAAGGTGTAATGTGTCGAGGCATCCCTGAGCCGGACTTCCAACCCAGTGTTGACAGTGAGGTGCTTCTCCTGATACCTCTCCACAGTTCTTTCATATGCCTCCACAGTACCAAACTTCACGAAGATCCTCGTCGAACCATTCAGTGCAGTACCGTATAGGTCTTCATGACAAATACAAAATGTGTCATGGATTATCGCCGGCAGCAAAACAGAAGCGTTAGCTGGGTAAATAGCTCCCTTAAGAAGTTCAACACACACCGTGTTGCTCCTCCTCCGAACACTGGACGCCATCTTGCAGAAAATCGGAAGTTGCGCAAAGACTGGACCAGGAGCAACTGCGCAGCACAACCTCTCGGCCCGAGAGCGAAGAGGTCAATAATGTAGATTTAACCTAGGATAAGGCAATGAAGTCAAACACCAGGTTGAAGAGGTGGGGACTAAGTACACACACCCGGGGAACACCCTACTATTACTGTTAATAATAATAATAATAATAATTTTTATTTTGACATGATACATAGTTGTACAAAAGTATATCATATTTGGGTGTACATGCCAAAAGCCCCTTTGTATGCAGAGCACTAAACTCTAGTTTGTTTTTATCATACGCACACAAATGCATTCACATGTCAACATATGCACACGTATGCATACAAAAGCATACACATGAATGCATCACAAAGACGACAGTAACAACAGAAATAGTCGCAAGGCGAAGGTAAATAGGGAGAAGAGAGAAATGAAAAGAAAACAAATAATTTCTTGACATTAAATAATACAAATAGTCACAGCGCTAAGAACAATATGAATAAGTTAAGATTGTTTACATGTCTAGGAAGGTTGATGTTACTGCAGTAACCACAACGTGGTTTAATTTGAAGAGTCGGGACGTGCCTGCCAAATGCCACATTTCAAAGTTGTCGTTCCATGTTGATAGAAATAATAAGGGAGGGGTGGGCTGGCGCTATATGTCAGAGAAAACTTGAATTCTTGCATAAAAACAAGTATTAAGACTGAGGGAACAGGCACAGAATCCGCCTGGATAGAATTTCTAGGACATAAAAAGTTGATTTTAGGTGTGATATACCGACCCCCAAACTTGGTACACGAACTAGGAAAACATTTCTGGAACGAAATTTTTAAGGCCTTATGTAATTCTAGGTTATAAACTAAGCCAAATTCACTGGAAATCTTTTATTGGGACGTTAGACTCAAATCACTTCCACGTAGTTCAGGACTACAGTCTGTAACACAGCCAACCAGAGGGACTTAGTAAAGACTAGAGATCATGAAAGAGCTTGGCACAAGTGATCACAAATTTATTGCCTTTAATAATAACTGAGAATGTGGTAAAGATAAGGCAGGGAAGGTCTTAGATCGTCGCTCTTCAGAATTTATAATGGACTTAGGGAACACTGTCCAGCAGTGATTGAGGTTAATTCTGACATCGCAACACCATGTCTGACGCAGCAACACCATGTCTGACCCAGCAACACCATGTCTGATACAGCAACACCATGTCTGATGCAGCAACACCATGTCTGACACAGCAACACCATGTCTGATACAGCAACACCATGTCTGATGCAGCAACACCATGTCTGATGCAGCAACACCATGTCTGACACAGCAACACCATGTCTGATACAGCAACACCATGTCTGACACAGCATCACCATGTCTGATACAGCAACACCATGTCTGACACAGCAACAATATGTCTGACACAGGAACATCATGTCTGACACAGCAACAATATGTCTGACACAGGAACATCATGTCTGATGCAGCAACACCATGTCTGACACAGCAACACAATGACTGAAACAACATCACCATGTCTACCTGGAGGGTATTCCGAGGATCAACGCCCCCGCAGCCCAGTCCTTGACCAGGCCTTCCCGTGGTTCAGGGCCTGATCTACCAGGCTGTTACTGCTGGCCGCACGTAGTCCAACGTACGAGCCACAGCCCAGCTGATCCGGCACAGACTTTAAATATCTGTCCAGCCAGGGGTCTATTGGTAATTCCCCTTATGCCTGGTGGGAGGCTGTTGAACAGTCTTGGGCCCCGGACAATTATTGTATTTTCTCTTAGTGTACCAATGGCGCCCCTACTTTTCATAGGGGGTATTTTGCACCGTCTGTCCAGTCTTTTACTTTCGTAGGGAGTGATTTCTGTGTGCATATTCGGGACCATTCCTTCTAGGATTTTCCAAGTGTAGATTATGATATCTCTCTCGCCTGCGTTCCAACGAGTACAAGTCAAGTGCTTCCAAGCGTTCCCAGTAGTTATGGTGTTTGATGGAACTTAAATGTGCAGTAAAGGTTCTCTGTACATTCTCTAGATCTGCAATTTCACCTGCTTTGAACGGAGATATTAATGTACAGCAGTATTCCAGCCTAGAGAGAACAAGTGATTTGAAAAGGATCATCACTGGCTTTGCATCTCTTGTTTTGAACGTTCTCATTATCCATCCTATCATTTTCTTCGCAGTTGTGATCGTGGTACTGTTGTGGTTCATTACCACTCCCAGGTCCCTCACATTATTTTCTCGCTCTATTGTATGATTAAAGTTTGTACTATACTCGGTTCTAATTATTATCTCCTCCAGTTTTCCATAACAGAATAGTTGGAATTTGTCTTCATTGAACATCATATTGTTCTCCGTTGCCCACTGGGTAGGGGTGGGAAATGGGGGTAGGGATGCAACTTGAGCTCATGGGCGACGGGTGACGACACAGGGTGGCTTAGGCTGGGGCGGTTTTTGAAAGTGTAATGAGGTGTAAGTGAGGGGGTGGGTTTGAATGGTGGTGACCTGTGACGGTATTGTCACGTTATAGAAATTTGTCTTTGGACTGCCTCCTTGAAAGCTGCCCTCTGGCAAGCACTGTTGACACTGACACTCTGAGACGCTTCTCTCAGACTTACAAGTGGCTTATGAACAAAATTTCTAGCTGACTGCAGTCGAAAGAATTCCCACCTACATGCACGACTAACAAGAGGTTTAACTTACTTGATGGTGTAGAATATGTCTCTCTGTCTTCCAAATTCCCTAAGCTTTAGTCCTCTATGGACTCTTCCCTTGAAAGACGCATGCTGGGAAGACTTAATTCTGCAAGATTCAAGTGGTATTAGTATCTTGCCCTAAACTCAGAAATCCCAAACTCAAAGGGGGTTATCCTCTAAGCAATATCTAAGAAGTATGGGACACTAGCTTCCAGACTTGAACTTAAGAGATGACGCTGGTACATACCAATATAATAGCGTCCATCTACTTGAGACCCACAGATAACGTTTCCCCCAGAAAACTGGCCAGATACTGCGAGAAAGGAAGTTATAGTCTTACTGTAATGGGTCTGGATGGAGAAAGATATCCACAGTACTTCGGGATGTCTCCTCCGAGTCCCCAGGATGGATGTTGGGAGTCACGTGGGGAATGCTGGCCTGGTCGCAGCACTTGTTCACTCGTGGAGGTCTGGTCTGAGAAGAACCCAGGTCACGCGTCGTGAGTCCCACACTGCTTGACCTCAGCATGGGATTGCATTTCTCTTTGGCCTACATACTTCAATGTTCGTCTACTGGGCCCTAAAACTACCTATGTTAGGGTGCTAGAGCTACATTATTAATATCTAAAGTTGCCTCAATAATCCTAATATTAGTTACTAACTGTACAAACTCACCTAGACCTTCCTAGGGGAGTAAATCTATCAATTAACATGTGTTATCTCTCTACCTCCGCCAACTACTGTGTTTGTTTGGGTGGGTGTGTGGGTTCATAAACTCCGAGGACCTATCCATGGAATGTTTAAGGCTCCATACGGCTCACTTACCCTGTGGAACTTATGTCCACACACGTCGACATAAGTAAAGTAATGATGGGTAACGAGGGTTTTTTCCTGTAGGGTGAATGTTTTAAGGTCGAGTGTCTCCATCTTATGGAGGATGTCCGTATAAATGAGGCCTATGCGTCGCATCATGGCCTGTATTAAGTGGCAGATGAATGAGTCGGGACTTGTGGAGACACGGACTTACACAATGTCACAGAGGAGGTTGTATGTTGTATGGACATGTGTTATCTGCTGGTGCTTTGATTGTATGTAATGTTTACGGGTGATTGGAGGACACAATCTTTATTTTTTAATAATAGTGTCAGCCCTTGAGGTGCACGTATCATCCCTGCGTGGGTGGTGCACAAAGGGTTATAGTAAGTCCCCGCTTAGCCGATGTTCATTTTTTGAGGGGACGGAGATGTCCATTGGTAGGAATATGGGATTAACAGCCGGATATGTCACCATATATACACTTTTAGTTAATAACATGTGTGTACTATATTTTGTGAGATGTCTTTTTAAACGTGTAGGTATATGCTTCTTTTAGCATGTCATTGTAAGCTGTGTGTGGTGGTTTCAGCGTACTTGTAAGTGTGGAATTTGGAAAGAAATCTGATATGTTTTGTTTGCCTGTTTTGGGTGTATGAAGTCTCTTTTCTATTTCATTACTGATACATTGATATATTAATTTTTGTTGTACGTTTATATCTTATTATGTATGTGTATTTTCATTACCTGTGTCATCGAAGTGAATTTGTTAACATATTGTTTTGTCATGCTTATTTGTTGCCTAATTTTCTTTTCTGTTCATGGCATTGCACTGTCATGGTGTTTTATAATTGTACATATGTTTTTTAAATAAATAAAAAAAATAGTTACATAGATTATCATACATAGCAGCATATGTGTAGAGCCTGGGATAACCCAAAAAAGTCAGACCTGTAACCGGTTTTGAGAAATGTGACATAATAAAACAGAGGAAACACTTAGGACACTTAACTAGAGGACGTTACTAATTAAATGTTTATTTATTTCACAGTTGGTATTGTCACAGCTGTACTTGGACCAGGTCTACTCTCAGCCTGGCCTCTGGCCAGGAAGAAAGTAAAATAAAACTCTACGTCACCAGTAGTTTATAAAAACAGTGACTCGTTTTTCGTTGTATACAGTGTCTCATTTTCCTTGTAATTCTTTAATTTCCTTTGCGCTATTTGTAACTAAAATTATCTGCCATTGTTGCCAGTGCTGGTCCTGACCACCTTACCTTGTTTCAGAGGAAAAAAAAGAGCTTCTCGGATACTATGATTACAATCTATAAATACAGTTACTAATGATTATAGTTTAGATCATAGACAGATACTATACATGATGTTAGTGTTTATAAATTTGCTGCGCATTGCAATATTTTGTAATTTATAGAAGCACTATGAAGCAAAGTTGTATTTTCTGTAATTCTGTAGATTACCGGATAGTGCAGTTGCCAAGGATTATTTCTTAATCCACTGAGATATAAGCGAATACAAAATAATGATATTAGTTATGATAACAGTAATTCGAATAGTTAATTTTACAACTTCAGAAGCATGTACGACTTAGAGAGATACTTTAGTTTCCCCAGAAAATGACCACAATATGGCTAAAACCTCGCCGGTAACTGCTAGCCGGGCCCAGATAGCCAAGTAGTGACTTTCCTAAAATATAGTTCCATGATTTTCCCGTTTTATGAAAATTTCTAGTTTAATTTTAACATGGGGAGGCTGTCTTGGACACAGCAGGAAATGCTTCAGCAGCAGAGGTTCAGAAAGAAATAGGTTATCTGAGCGGCATTGTTGCGGAGAATGCAGGAGAGATTCTGGCATGTTCTGGAGGTGTGGAGTGCGTTGTGGTGCGTGGGACGAGCCGCCTCGCTCAGTATAATAGCAACCTCGGGTGCACCCGGCTCAGTATGTCATACTCCCACGGGTCGCAAAGTAACGGCAAGCCGCACAAGACTGCTCAAGGCTTCGGTGAGGAAATACCCGGCTTTGGGGACTTCAGGTCCAGGTTCTCGTGTGACAGGAGACCAGACCTCAGTGACAGGTTCAGAAGCTTTTCCCCAAGTGCAAGGAAATCTGGGGAAGAAATATTGAGAGATCTTAAGGAACAGTTGAGGAGGGAGGGGGACATGTTCTTTAACAGTTCGTCGCCTGACTGGGGATTTAGTCCGAAATTTATGTTTAATAAGGTGAGTTGAATGTTTCTTTGTCATATTTTTTGTTCCCTATTGCCTTCCCTCATTTCCGTTGTTTTACCAAAAGTATATATACACAGGTATGTATCTGTTTATATAAACTAGTGTAATTTAATCCTTATTGTAGGGATTAAATTATTCTTACTGTTGGTGTACAGGTGTAGCCTTGAAGATCTTCGTGTAGTCTATTAATGCTAAACCTAAATATTGTTTTAGCAGTGTCATCATTACGATGTAATTAGTCCATCACCCTTGAAGACGTAGTTTTGAGGTGGTCAGTCCCTCACGGAATAAAGATACCTAACTTGCATATGTGTCTTATCAACTTGTCGTTATTTGCCATTTTCATATTCACCACATCTATTGTTAATTAGGGACCCACACGTGATATACCTGTTACAGGTTACGAGGGTTTACCTACTCCCGCAGGCCGGCCCTGGGCCAGGCTTGTCTGGTGCTTGTATTAATGTTGGAATTACCGACGATATGTTTAGTGAAAGGAACTAATGTGACATTTTATTGTGGCAACGTTTCGCTCTCCAAGAGCTTTGTCAAGCCGTTACAAACAATACATGGGCACAGAGGCTATATATAGGCTTAGTGAGGTCTAGTAGTTGTAATACTAGTGGTGCTTGTCGGGTCAACCAGGCTGTTGCTATTGGTGGTCCGCTGGCCCACATCCATCACAGACTAATTGATCTGGCACTAGTTGAATACAAGTCTCGGAGAAGAAAATAAACTTCAGGGGAAAAATCGAGAAGTTTCTCCTCGAACACGAGAGTATTTTCTTCCACAACCATCCCCTTATATAGGTATACAAATATTTCTAAAACGTTTATTTTAAATGACATGTATGACAGAACCTACATTTTGAACACTTCGTCCAACTCCCCAGGGGTAGCCCTTGTGCCAAAGATGCTGCAAGCATTTCCTCTCTGGATAGCAACATAGTTGAGTTCATGCCACTATGAGCTAACAAGGCGATCTCATGCTCGCAGAACGAGTCCAGTATTTTTTGTCATTTTCCCACTTTTCTGCAGCTTCATCCTAAAATATAATGCCTTGATTCCGCTGAAGGGCTCATGGTTTAACAAGCTGAAATTAACCCACCCCTGTCTCTGATCAAACCAGATTTCTTCTTCTCCAGCTACTGCATGATCCTTACAGGTTTAGTGCGTCCCCAGTACTATAATTTATCGATGAATTATTTCACAATTAATGATTCAACTTATTGAAATATAACTAATAGAAGGCTGACTATGAATGGAGATAGATGTAAAAATTCGTAGTTTTATTTCAGCTGTGGTATTTTGTCAACAGCATGATTCGTCTGACTGGTTTTGGTCGTACGCTGAGTGTATGGCTTAAAAATTGTATAAACGCGTTTGTATATTTCTGTAGATTGCTAAGAACATGAAGGAGCACTGCAGCAGGCCTACTGGCCCAAGCTGCACAACGTTTTAGCTTCAGTTACGTCTGTTACTGAGATACATAAGAGGTTGAGATGTCACGACCCAGTTGGTCGTCCAGCACAAGATTTAGGCTCTCGTAGGTGATAAAACGTTACTTGCACATTTACCGACAAGTGCGGGCGGGCGTGCGCAAGTGCGCGCGCATTACATTGGTACATTTTGAAAATTACACATGTGCAACATCTGGGTATCTTCATTGTAGACGTTTCGCCAACCAGTGGCTTTATTGATAAAGCCACTGGTGTGAACCAAGGTAGTATTCATTTAGTGTTTGTATAGTGTACTAATATTGTATATGACGTATCTAGTTACCTGTTGGGAGTATATTCTGATTAACGTGGTTGTAAGTGGTGGTGATGGTATAGGCGATTGTTGGTACTTGTGGTTTAATTGGTAGCCGCCTAGGTTTCCACTGAGGGACCAGTGTTGGGGGAAATTTGATACTTTCCTTACGCCTGGAGCCTCTGTTCACCTAGTATGTACCTGGGCGTTAGCCTATTTCAGTGGATTGCATCCTGTGGGAGAGGCCTTTCAGGAACCACATAAGCACTGCAACAGGCCTACTGGCCCATGCAAACAGGTTCAACTCGCACCCACGCACATTCTATTTCCAAATCAATTTTTCTTATAGTGGATGTGACTTGCACATGACTTGCTTTGGCCAGTAGCTTAGGCTGGTAGGTGATTTCGACCTGCCTAGCATGGGCCAGTAGGGCTGCTGCAATACTTCTTCCTTATGTTCTTATATCCATTTCTAAACCTAAATTTGCTCAACTTAAACCCATTGATGCAAGGCCTGTCTTGATTAAATAAGGTAAAAAGAATCTTGTATGTTGTATATATCGTATTTATCTTGGTTCGGAAATATTGCTCACCAGTCTGAATGTGGGTGACTGTCAGATAATGGCAAAGGGCTCATAACATTCCCATTCCATAGATAAAATGTGATTGCTTCCTATTCCCCAGGCACTGACCCTACAGGTTTAGTTTCCCCGTGATTAATAATGGCTGACCGGTAGGAAGAGTGCCTGAAATGGCTCGCTTTTGTAAAATCTTTGTAATGCAAATGTATAATCAATAATTATATATTATAACGATACCTAACTGTTGCAAATGTCTTATCAACTTGTTGGTACTGTGTACCATTATTATATTCATTATTATTATTATTATTATTATTATTATTATTATTATAGCAGACCTGGTCTCATCGTATAAAGTGAACGTTTGGTCCAGTGAATTAGGCTACCAAGACAGAAATCGCAACAATTTAGTTTGATAAATGCATATTTGTAATGGTATAGGAACTCATGGTTTAACAATAGAGTTGTAGATGAGTGGAAGAAGTTAAATAGCATCACATAAGCATATATTGTAGCTTCAACTAGAGGTTGAAATATCAGTGATGCACTATGGCAGACTGGTCAACGTTGAGACAACCTTGGTTTCCGAGCGACACTTTCTAAGTGAAGGTTCCACGGTGGCCCGTGGCCAAAGCTCTCGCTTCACACTGAGTGTCCGGGTTCGATTCCCGGCGAAGGTAGAAACATTGGACGTGTTTCCTTACACTGTTGTCTCTGTTTACCCATCAGTAATAATGGGTACCTGGGTGTTAGTCGACTGGTGTGGGTCGCATCTTGGGACAAAACTGACCTAATTTGCCCGAAATGCTCTGCATACCAAGGGGCTTTCTATGTAGTATGTCATTGGCGTCAGCTAGGGCTGTATACCTTGTACATGTACAGTCTGTTTTGCGTCCTCTTCCTCTCATGCTGGTGTGAATGGTTGCGTGTGTAGGACCTAGCTAGCGTACGCCAGTAAGGCAACCTACTGGAGGACTCCTCTATTCTGACATTCTTAATGGTGCTGGTTGACGGGTGGTGCTGGTGGATAGGTGATTTTGGTAGTGAAGTGGTGGTGGTGTTGAGGGAGTAGTGGTGGGGCGAAGGACGGGCAGTGGGGTGAAGGACGGGTGATAGTGGTGGAAGAGGGTAGGTTGGATTATGGTGATGGCAGGAATGTGGTGTGGACCCACACCACCACCCACCCTCCTCTCACATATGCAGGAAGTTGTTGATTATTCTACTGCACAGTGTCCTTCCCTCAGTCGCCACTGAAACAAGAGGACGGAGGAGGGGTTGCTATGATGCTGGCGACGAGTCTTGATCAGGGGTAATAAGTCTTCCATTCACAAGGAGCTGTATCACCCCCTACGGGCTTCTGCTTCACCATCAATATAATACCACTCAAAGGCTAGAACCTAAACTTACTGCACTTGTACACTAGTGAAGAGAGTACCAGGCTGAGGCCGAAAAATGCACTAGAAATAAGTTCTGACAATACTGGGTTATCCTAAGTTAAATCAGTATAATGAACCATTGTGGAAAAGGACACCTATGCACAGTTCAGGACATTTTTAAAGGAAACTTTTCACCATCGGTGGCTCTGGTGGTCTGGTGGCTAAAGCTCTCGCTTCACACGGCGAGGGCCTGGGTTCGATTCCCAGCCAGGGCAGAAACATTGGGAGTGTTTCTTTACACCTGTTGTCTATGTTCCCCATCAGTAAAATGGGTACCTGGGTGTTAGTCGACTGGTGAGAGTCGCATCCTGGGACACTGACCTAATCTGCCCGAAATGCTCAGCATAACAAGGGACTTTCTATATAGTAGTATGTCACTGATGTCAGCTAGGCCTGTATACCATGTACATGTACTTGTAGTAAATAAAGATATTATTATAAAGATAATGATGAAGTCACTCGTGGCGAAACGTCTTTAACTGTACACAAGTGTCCTTTTCCACAGTTTGTTGGCATCACCATGCCATTTACAACCATAATGTACCATTAATATGCTCTCAGGACCATTTTCCAGATTTGCATTGTGTAAATATATTTAAAGATTTTCTCTTAAGAAAATATGATTTTCTAACTTTTCTTCGTTCTCGTTAAGACTAAAAGTCTATACGTTTTGAAAAGACTGAAGTATTACCCGGGGTGGGGGGGGATTCAGGAATTATTTTTTTTTTATTTTATTTAAAAGAAAACATTAATACATGTCATATTACCTTCATAGAAGATCCGCACACATGAGAAAATAGGCACATGCCATAATTATGAAGTACTATCTATGCCAATACATAACAAAGAACGGTGCACACTTAAGGACACACCACCGTGCACTCTTCTATACTTACAATGCATATTACGATAATACATATACAAAATGGACTCCAAAGCCAGTCAAAATCTCTTCAAAACAATTACGTTCATACGAACGTCACTTAGTACTGAACATAAGATGAAAACTTAAATATCCTCACGTGAGTCAGAAAAAAAAAAGATGCACTGCCTCTCTTCCAGATCATCCCCCCACCACCACCTAGCTGATATTATTTATTTCTTTACTATCCTACTTAATCCTTATAATACTCTTATATTTCTACATTGAACCGACATGATAGGGGGAAAGTAAGGAAAGTAAAATAAACCCAGTGAGGAGCAGGGGTGCGGTGGGGACAATACGGGAGCACTGTATTAACATCCGGGGTCCCAGACTATTCAACATCTTACCAGAAGATATCCGAAACATCGCTGGAACCAGTGTAGAAGCCTTCAAGAGAAAACTGGACAAGTATCTTCATCGGGTGCCAGATCAACCAGGCTGTGATGGTTATGTGGGGCAGCGGGCCTCCAGCAGCAACAGCCTGGTTGACCAGGCAAGCACCAGACGAGCCTGGCCCATGGCCGGGCTCGGAGAGTAGATACTCTCGAAACTCTTCAAAGGTATGATATCACTTGAATATGATTACAACAACAGTGTCAAATTATAAAACTTCAGCAACTAGCAACCGAAATTCCTGAAGTCAGTCTATCCATTTCATGACAAATATTAGTTAAGTGCCGATTACACAAACTTTCTAAAAAATATATTATACTAACAATCGTGATACACTATACTCTATTATAGGATTTCTCCTCCCTAGACCATGCTGGCCACAAAAAGTTCTATCCCTACATATAACCCCACTTGTATTCCCCGCCTAACACAACCTTTTTCGCCGTTTCAGGCCTTTCAAATTACACCTCTGATTTCTCTTCATCAGGACCACAAGTTACTTTTCAAATAAGTAATCCGAACACAGCTTCAGGAATTATTAACCCGAGAAAGCACGAAGGTGACTTCCCCATCATGCCACCCACAACAGAATTCTAACTCCTAGACGGACAAAGAAAAAACAGTGAGGAACACTGGTAGTTATTATAGTCTTCATATTGCTCGTCTTGTCCTTAGGTCCTTCTTAGATACTTGGTGAACCGGGGGAGGGGGGGGGGACAGCAAGTGACATGCAGCCTTAAAGACCTTCGTGTAGTTTATAAGCTTTAACCTCGTTAACCAGCCTAAAAGGGTGTAGCCCAAACCTCGTTAACCAGCTTAAAAGGGTGTAGCCCTAGCCTCGTTAACCAGCCTAAAGGGGTGTAGCCCTAGCCTCGTTAACCAATCTAGAAGGGTGCGTGTAGCCCAAACCTCGTTAACCAGCCTAAAAGGGTGTAGCCCAAACCTCGTTAACCAACCTAGAAGGGTACGTGTAGCCCAAGCCTAAGTTTCGCACACTCTTTAATAGTATAGATTCAGGCTACACCTTGTTAGGGTGGGTAATGGGTTTAAAACCTGTCTGCTACACGAGGTTCATTGAGTCTCACCTAACCAGTCTAGAATAATCCCTATTTTAGGAATTAAAGTAAACTAGGTGTATATACACAGTGAGATCTTGGTGTATATCCTATGCATCATAAATAAAACTCATTATAAATCTCACGTTACACCCCGTACCTAACCCTGCTATGTTACATAAGAAAGGAGGAACACTGCAGAAGGCCTGTTGGCCCATACTAGGCAAGTCTTTCACAAATCCATCCCGAATTTAATCAGCTTCCCATTACTCAGCCTGATCTTTGACTCGTTTTTTCTATTTTCAAATTCTCTACAGGAATATCCATTGCACTACTAGAGGTAGAAGACTATTGGATTAACCCCGGAGATTCATATCCCAGGATTAGCACAAGAAATCACTTTGTAGAACAAATTGAATTTCGACGACGTTCAGCACTATGTAGAGCTTTATAGTCGTGGGTTGACAAGCTCTACACAGAAATGGCCATTGAAAGTTTGTTCTGTCACTTTTCTTCACTAGCCTCAACTGCAAGTCATTTGAGTCCGTAAACCAAGAAAGACAAATATTTTTTTAACGGGGCCCTTAGGCCCTCCCTCAGGATGCTACCCACAACAGTCTGACTATCTCCTAGGTATTTGCTGCTAGGTAACAGGAGCGACATGTGTTAGGAGACTTGCCCGTATGTCCTGCCTCACCCAGGATTCAACTTCTCGGTTGTGAAATAGTCTGGCCTCGAGGACTCGACATTCACCCAATTCCCTTGCACTATTAATGTTATATTGAGAATGTTTATCATATTACTATGAATATTATCATTAGAATAAATATTTGAATCTTTTTACATTAGCTTATTTTATGTAAATATAAAAGATTCGTACTGTTGAAGGTAGAAAGTTAAGTTTGTATATATTCTGATGTTTATTTTCCTAGCTGTGTGCAGAGGAACAGTGCACATATACGTGGAGGTATATATATCTCGGTTTACACACACTTCAGTTTACTTTAATACCAAATATGGACTTACTAAATTGGTATTTTCGGTTGAAGAGGAGTCAAGCAGCCTTGATGACCCTCGTATCGATAGGCTTTAAACAACCCACCAACTGCTTCAGTATTGCCATCACACTATTCCTCAGTGTTATATCTAGAGGCTACGTCTCTTAGTGTGACCAGTCACAGCCAGGGAGTTTGGTAGAGGAGGCAGATTCTGGTTGTTTATACTGCGCTGGCCCACCGATGTTATCTAAAGAGCCGTCTGTGTTGTATAGTGTCTCAGGGCATAACGCTTTTCACCCCCTCCTTGTCTTAGACGGTGAGGGGGAATGATTTGCTGGCTTGTCCCTCGTAGTGTAGTCTTGGACCTTGTGAAAGTAGTAGTTGTTATATGGCATGTTCGTAATGTGTAAGGAAAATATAAATGAATGCCGAAAGATGCCTTACACACGGGCATATACACTGATGGGCATTTCTAAAGTTTATATATGCTTAGTTTAATAAGTATTTCAGAGTAAATTATCCTTGACTGGTGTACAGGAGACGTGCAGCCGTGGTGTGGCCCTCGTGTAGTCGACAGGCTTTAAACCTAACACGTGTTAGTACTAAATGATAAATTAATAATAAATTTAACACCAGCGAAGTAAACTTATCTTGCGTAAACCTCGATTCTCTAAAATGCACCTTATTAGTTAATTGTAATCTAATGAGCTTGATACTTTTGTCCTCTCGGAGGTTCCTTGGTGCTGGAGGGCTCTTGATCCAAGGGATTGGACTTGCTCTCCCCCCTCCTTGTGTTGCTTTTGATTTCCTCCCATTCCCCATGTGCTGTTTGAGCCCTGTAGGTTTAGCGCTTCCCCTTAAATATAATACTTTTGTGTACATCCTTAGAACGAGCCTGTATACTTAAATATACAACAGCAGTACGCTGGGATAAATGGGAACCTGACAAATCATACAAGTATTATACAGCTTAGGAAGTATGTAACATCTTGTGCCGGGAGATTGACAGCTGTGAAGATAAAGATAAATACTGACAGCTGACAGGCAAGTGACATAGATAAGGCTAGTGACGGATACTTATAGCAGACGTAAACAATACCGTAAGCATGGACAGTATAGCAGACACTGGTATACAGGCGAATGACTGACATAGGTAGACAGGCGCGTTGCAAAACCGTTACGCTGCCTAATCATGCAATTTTACGACACACTTACAAGAATATTATTGTAACTCGAAGTCGTTCTATTCTACAGTTAGACAACGAATATTTTTAGAGTTCCAACGATGACTGTAGGAAGACAGGACGACACAGCTTGTGTGGTGGTATACAGAGGTGTGGTAGTGTGGCCCTGCCTGGCTAGACAGTGCCCGGGGGTGCCAGGCTGGTGCCACCTCCCAGACATAAGACGATCAATACCCACTACTGCCCCGCCGCCTCGCACACCATTCGCTGCCATGAAAAGAAGCCTCGTTGTCTCCGTGCGTGCTTTTATCACAACATATCTCCAAGGGGCATTATTGCTCTGTTGTATAGTGCGGTGATGGCCTATTTGGCTAGCAATAGAAAGTCCCCGGGTGGATGCCAGGGCGAGGCGGGAGCTTTGGACAACTCTTAACACCTACTGACCTTGTTACCTACCATTAAATAGATACCTGAGGGCCAGTTTGGTGTGTGCCTCATTCTGACTAAGAACTTGGAGATCCTAACTGAAAACTTACTGGTCATTCATTTACAACCTTTCATTCACGACAGAGGGCGCTTAAGACCTCTTATTCACGCATAATGTACATGTATATGTACATTATGCCACGTGGAAAATACGCATTCATCATGTATCCCATAATGGGACCAAAAACTCCAGTCATCGTACGACTGAGACTCGTGCCAGGAGACTTTCCTGGTGGAAATACTTGCATTTGGTGTCACCTGTAACTCATGTTGACACTAACAGGCACAGACTCGTGCCAGGGGTCGTCTGAGACAGTGCCACACCCCGTGTCTCGCTGGTCTCCCACGCACAAGGTCATATGGATTGTTCCACACTCGCAAGGTCGTATGGATTCTCTCTCTCCCTCTCTCTGGGGGCCCTTCTTGTCTTCAGTGCTATCTTATGAGAGTAGTGTCGTAGTAGTGCTAATCCCTTGTGTGCGTCGAGAATCTCATCTCTTTGAGCGAACACATGATGAAATTTCCACGTAAACGGAAATAGGGGAAGGGTAAGCTCAACTTGTAAGCTGGGAGGAGTCTGGAGTTGAGAGACCTGGTTTGGAGCCTATTTTAGGGCAGGAGCTCCTTATCTAGACGGAGGAGTAGAGCCTTCCTGTGGAGCAGTGAGCTGCTAGTGGAGGCTGGACTCTTCTATATTGGAGCGCTGTATTCAGTTGGAACCATTACAGTTTCGCAGCACTGTAAGGTATATATATTCCAGTGTCTCGTGGCCCATTGTCATTCCATGTACAGTCTACCTCGGTATTAATATTAATTTCCACGAGTGGTATCCTTGAAAACGTGTAAAACATTATCATCGTGTAATTCTCTTGCAGCAAATGTCAGTGTTTAGTTTGTTTACCATAGCCCATGGCTGGCTTACTGTTATGATTAGTGTCTTTAAGTGGTAAGTGCTTTTATAAAGTTTAACTTGAAGGGAGAGTTGTAGGATACCACCACTTTTAGGGGAAAGCGAGGGTGGTAGGGATAAACCTTGTTCACCCTGAGACAGACTAACAGAGAGACAGACTAACAGAGAGACAGACTAACAGAGAGACAGACTAACAGAGAGACAGACTAACAGAGAGACAGACTAACAGAGAGACAGACTAACAGAGAGACAGACTAACAGAGAGACAGACTAACAGAGAGACAGACTAACAGAGAGACAGACTAACAGAGAGACAGACTAACAGAGGACAGACTAACAGAGAGACAGACTAACAGAGACAGACTAACGAGAGACAGACTAACAGAGAGACAGACTAACAGAGAGACAGACTAACAGAGACAGACTAACAGAGAGACAGACTAACAGAGAGACAGACTAACAGAGACAGACTAACAAAAGACAGACTAACAGAGAGACAGACTAACAGAGAGACAGACTAACAGAGAGACAGACTAACAGAGAGACAGACTAACAGAGAGACAGACTAACAGAGAGACAGACTAACAGAGAGACAGACTAACAGAGAGACAGACTAACAGAGAGACAGACTAACAGAGAGACAGACTAACAGAGAGACAGACTAACAGAGAGACAGACTAACAGAGAGACAGACTAACAGAGAGACAGACTAACAGAGAGACAGAGACAGACACACACACAGGTCGTATGGAGTGTCCCACATTCAAGGATGCAGGACCCGGATCTTCAGAAACATGTAAATTTAATACCTAACTTCAGCGTGAGGTGCGTCTATCATGGTAACTTTAACGTGAAGTGCGTCCATCATGGTAACTTTAACGTGAAGTGCGTCCATCATGGTAACTTGGTAACTTTAACTTGATCAGAATCATTCGGAAAAAGATGAATGGCGTATATAATCCCATGACGACATTTGCCTAAACGTCAGACTAGATAAAGGCCATTGTGTGGGCGCAACTGTCAACAAAGGATCATATACAGAATTACTTTCTATCATAAAAGTATTTTATTGCACTTACCTCCACAGCAACAGGTAATACACTGCAGAACAAGCTTTATTAACATGTGATAAAGTTCTCCACAGGGCGAAACGTTGTCCCAGTAGAAGCTTGTTCTCGAAACATGAGTGTTTTACTCGTTTGGAAAAACTCTTGACCTGCCCGCTTTTTGAAGGCAGTGCCTTGATGGTAAAGCGATCTTCATCCAAGGAATTGGAGTTGCCTTTCCCTGAAATCGAAAATGATTACCTCGCATTCACCCAGCAGTTATGATTCTTACGCATTTAGCGTTTACCTTGTGACTAAGCCAGCACTGGTTCACCAGTGTTGGGATGTCGGTGACTAAGCCAGCACTGGTTCAAAGTTGTACTTAAATACAACAATGATTTCAAAGTTGCACTTTTAACAGGACCGTAAGTTCCAAAGTTGTACTCAGTGTGTACTGTAAGTTCAACCTTAAGAGTAGAGTTTTTTGATATCAAGACAAATTTCATTCATTGCTTTTGTAATCCATTAACTTCGTTCGCAAGTCTGAAGACTTAAGTCTGGGGAGTTACTGGTGGAAGAACTATTATATAGTATTGCTGGACAGAATAGTTATTAATGTATACAGAAATAGATTATGGAATTCCGTAATGACCCCGTAATCACTAATGCAGTAATTAATAGTTAAAAAGAATGGCTTTGTAAAAAATTAGTAGTATAGAATCCACTGGTGATAATCATGCCCGTCCACCCCTTTTAAAAATGATGGTTAATCCCCTGGAAGGCTTCGGTAAGATGACCAAAAGCTCCAGCTGCGGGTCATATGACTTGAGACCCGCGTCAGGTAACACTCGACCTGTTTCCAGAGAAGCCTTACCTAACCTAATCTAAAAGTAGGAGTGTTTATGAAGTACAAATAACTTCATTACCAGTGCATGGTACGCCGCTAAAGATGGCCCCCTACTACGCAGGAGCAGTGCTAGCGGAAGTGTAGTTCCTTTTTTCTCGACCCTTTCCTCTAGACCTTCCCTCTCTTCCTTCCCCTCTCTACTTTCCTCTTGACCTTCCCTCCCACGACTAAGCCAAAAACCACGACAATTCGGTTTGACCTTTGTGTTAATGTGGTGCCCATTACCTCCATCTTAAGTGAAGCTGATGTCACCCTTATAAAGAGAATGTCATCCCTTAGCGGATACAACTTTTTCTGTGTACGCTCGTCCACCCCGCTGGAGCCTGCACATATCAGATGTGTTCAAACTTTTTCATATATTGTGGCACCGTTTTATGATTTTTTCTAAAATATTCCTTAGGTTTGTAGCATCTAATTGAAGTGATGATAATCGTGGGACACTAAGTCACTGAATATGGGTATAGCAGTAATGAACCAGCGGGTGCTTATGGGTACTTAACCACTATTATCCCTCGAGAGAATCGTTGAAGCCGGTGAGGGGCTCTCGATCAAAGGAACAAGACCTTGCTTCTCCTTCCTTGCATCGAAACTGTCTCCCAGGTTGGTTAGTCTGCTAGGTCATTAGGGCATATTTTACCATGATACCAATAAAAATAAATAAGGATTAAGTTGTATACAGTAATAGCATCCAGTGTTCCATACAAGAGATTCCTGCGCTGACTACGAAGCTAAAAGCGACAACCACGATAACAGGTTCCTTAAGAACCAATCCCAACCCACCAACCAGTCAGACCAGTTGGTGCCAAACTATCACTTTTCGTGTCGCTGTCTGTCATTAGAGTAGAAATTTACTTAAAATATTCATAAACTTAGAATGTTAGGTTAAATATTTATAACCTATCATATTTATATATTGTGCCCTCGAGAGAGGTTCCTTGATGCTGGTGAGGGGATCTTAATCTAGGGAATTGGATCTGTGCTTCAGTTCCCTGAATTAAGCCTGAATGCCTTCCATCCCTTACACAGGCGCTGTATAATCCCTACTGGTTTAGCGCTTCTCCATAATATATATTAATGTGATGTTTGAACATGTAAAGGAACCACAAATGCTAAAAGTCTTCCAGCATCTGTACCCAGGGTAAAAGGTTGTAGTATACGGATGTATAACTGTATATCCACTTGATTTTAATGTATTGTTTGTTGACTAAAGTATTGTTTTGTTAGTTTAATGAAATGCAGCCTTCACGACTTTTGCAGCCGATATGCCTTACAGCATCAATAAAATATAATGTACAGAAGTAAAATTGGAAACTCCCAGCTCAATTAACAAAGAAACTGTGTAATAATGATTAGGCATGAAACACAAGTTACCTTAGTTGCAAGACAAAGTAAAAACAAGACAACTAGAAGAGAGCCATATATGAAGAAAATAAACAGAGTATAAAAAGTGGGGGAGTGATGAAGCAAGAATTAACACGGCTAAATATGGCTGCAGAGGCGGACTCACCTTTTGAAGGTAGATCAAGCTGAAGACTGCTGTCTCCCCGCCCTGCTGCCCCACCCGTGTTTGTTACACTAGTCATGGTCTGTGACCCCAGCGTATCCCCGTTCATGTATTATACTGAGAGCGGTGTATGCCTGTGTGTATACACTAGAGGTGTGTATCTTTACACACACACACACATACACCCCGGTGGCCTAGTGGTAAAGCTCTCGCTTCACGCACGGAGGGCCCGGGTTCTATTCCCGACGGGGCGGAAACATTTCGAAGTGTTTCCTTACACACACACACACACACACATACATACAACAGGCCTAGTGTCAAATCGACATGTGCCTAGGACAAAAATGGTAACTAACTAACACACACACACACACGAGAGAGAATTAGTTGTTTTTAAGAACATAATCGAGGAGCACTGCAGAAGACTAGCACCCCCCCTCCCTTTTCAAGGGAGGTTTCTTGATGCCCGTGAGGGGGCTCTTGCTAAAAGGAATTGGACCTGCCGTCTTCCTTGGATCGAACCTGAATGCCTCCCATTCCCCCCCAGGCGATATATAACCCCTACGGGTTAAGCGCTCCCAACGAATGTAGTAATTACAATGTAACATTTACCGACCCATGCCTGGCAGGTCCCACTCGCACCCACTTCTCGAGTGTCGCTATAATACTGCCTACCACCTCGGATGTAAATACACCCAGAAGTAGAACAGCTCTCTCAACTTCTTAAAGGTATTTGTATACATCTCCCGGCAGTTAGTTTACTGTAATCTCTTATTTCAGGGAAATCTTTAACGTTAGTGTACAGGTTAATGACAGTCGTGCAGTCAATAAACCTTAAAACTTGTGTCCACCCCAATTAGACCATAGTTTGAGAATGCCTCCCATTCCCCAGGCAGTGTATGATCTCTACAGGTTTAGCGCTTTTACATTAATATAAGAATCATCCATAATTATTCGGGATAGGGTCGAAGTTGATTATCATAAAGCTTCATAGTACATATGGTTGGTAAGGGGAAGTTAAAGTGAATCATTGATGCAGTGGACTAAGGTAATGTAATTCTGATAAGTCGGACTGTCTGGGATAAGAAAATGGGCTCAAATCTTATTTTTATATGTATATACCTGTAAGATAAATTTTGTTATGATAACACTAAAGAATTGTTTGTACATGTGTTCATAACACCAGTGTGTCCCTATTATTATTTTAAACTTGTGTTTGTAAAACCCTAATTAAAACTTAAACGTTATAGCGCATCTGATAAAAAAGTTCTATGTAAACATCACGGTATCAATACAGAATAAATGTGAAATGTTTATTCTGGTGAAGGATCGGCGTTCTGTGTTCTAAATGTATTTCTCATCTATTGAAAGGAAAAATGTCGTGCGGGTGAAAATAGTGATATGAGAACTGTGGAGGAAAATCTTCAGAAATGGATAAAGTGTAGTGGATAAAGGCGGTAGGAGTGCCCCATCACCTATCCCAAGCACCTATCCACCCCTTCCCCATCCAAGTGCCAACCCAGGGCCCCGGCACCAAGCTTACACTCGCGGTATTTCTGTCCCATAATGTTGCCTGGGTAGGAAGTTCTATGCTCGTGTGCTGTATGACCCTTGTAGGTTTAGCGCATCCTTTTGATTATAATCCATGCTCGTGCGACTCTCAGGAAGCAACACGTGCTTGTAGTCTGTGCTAGACCAACATACACGATAGTAGTACTTGAGGTACGAGAGAAGCAGTGCAATAAAAGTATTTACTTGTAAATACAAATGCCACTTATATTTTAAATATTGCAGTTAAGGTACGGCAGGTCAACTGCCCACCTCCAGCCCTCTCCCTTTTAACTCCTTCAAACATCTATGTGGATTTCTCAAACAAGTTTGCAGAAAGATTATAGATTGTTAGGTTGTCCTCTACGCATAAAAATAACCAGTTATAGGGCGTCCCGTAGCTCGATCGGAAGCGCACTCGGCTCACACACTGAGGTCCGGAGTTCGAATCTCCGGTACGGCTGGAAAACATTAGGACGTGTTTCCATAAGATACCTGCTGTCCCTGTTCACCCATCAGTATAAAATGGGGTACCTGGGTGTTAGTAGACTGGTGTGGGTCGCATCCTGGGACAAAACTGACCTAATTTGCCCGAAATGTTCAGCATAATAAGCGGCTTTCTATATAGTAGTATGTCACTGATGTCAGCTAGGACTGTATACCTTGTACATGTACTTGTAGAAATATATATATTATTACCACACTCGAAAAAAACCGAAACGCAGACTGAAAAGTTGTGGCCCCGAACAGAAAACGGGAAGCCACAGAGGATGGTAGACACAACTGTCAGTTTCACCGCTAAAGATACCTTCATCAGTCACCAATTTAACTATCTTTACAACGGTAAATATCTGTGATTAAGAGGACGGGCGCTTACATAAAATTAAGTTAAGCATCTGACTGCCTCAACCTAACTTATTCTAGCCTAACCTAACTGCAATTAGTAAAAATGACTTTAGAAAATGACCTAAGAAAATGATAATGTTCCAGTTAGGTGTTTTTATGCCACGTGCACAGGATGGGTTGCCACACGTGCACAGGATGGGTTGCCACACGTGCACAGGATGGGTTGCCACACGTGCACAGGATGGGTTGCCACACGTGCACAGGATGGGTTGCCACACGTGCACAGGATGGGTTTTCATTCATAAACATACAGGATCAGTTTTAAAAGTGGGTTTAAAATTAGCAGGCCAACTTGGAGTCTACCTGGAGTGTTCAGAGGGTCAACCCCCACGCCTGGTCATAGACCAGGCCTCCCGGTGGATGACCTGATCAATCAGGCTGTGGGTGCTAGCTGTACCCGGTCCAGTGTAAGCGCCACAACACGGTTCATCTAGGTAGACGGGTTTCAAACACGAGACGGAATTTCTTATTCTAAGCTGGGGAATATACTCGAATTTTAAAGGGAAGAATATATGGGTGGAAGAAGAGTATTGGAAAGGGAAGGAAGAGGAGAGGAAAAAAAACCCAGGAAATTTCATGCCAAAGGAAAAGTGAAATTCTTCATGCTTGAGACTAGGTGGGGTCAGCGTGTCTTCAGTCATGTTGGGATTAATGTTCTTGTACTGTTATGAGGTACTATTATTTTATAATTCTGTATCACTTTGTGATTCTTATATTTTTTGTGTTATACTGGTGGTTTTGTTTGTAGTCTTTTTATATAGTGTAATAGTCAAATTTTATGACCAATAATATTTAAGTTATTTTATAATTTTCTTGATTGTGTTGTAGAGTCGAGTTGTTGTTATTATCCTGAGCTCTGGAAATCAGTTTCCAGATCAGTTTAGTTCAGTCCCACCAACGGGAAGTTGGCAATAGCTATCTGGTTCAAATGTGAGATAATCTCGCTCGGCATGTCTGTAAAAACTATTGTCATATCTGGTTATCTTACCCTGTTATCTCGTGTCAATATGGCAGTGTAACTTTAATCTTAGCCTGTACGCACCCTTCAAGGTATGTACAGGCTGTCTTGATTCTAGTGGAGGTTCTTGCTGCAAGGCATTGGAACTACCCTCCCCTTGGATTAAACCTGGTTTAATCCATGGGGAGGGTAGTGATCACTTGGTTTAACGCTTTCCTCCATGAATATAAGACTTTCCTTGGAACACAGACCATAAATATGAACTAACATAAGACAGTCAAACAGGAGACATATGAAGGCACCTTAAACAGTGAAAATTTGTCTACCTTACTCACAGGCTTCCTGTTTTCTGTTAGCGCGGCAGAATTTTATCACCTTTATCTTGTATTTATAAGTTTCCGTTGCGGTATAATTGGTAACTTTGTATTGATAGAGGATAACTTAAGATGGGTTGATCTTAATACCTTTGAGTTCAGATATTTTTTTCTACGAGCGTTGAGTAACGGCTCGTCTGGTGCTTGTCTGGTCAACCAGGCTGTTGTTGCTGGCGGCCCGCTGGCCCACACGTCTTTCAGCCTGGTTGATCTGGCACCTACTGAGAACTACTGTAAGTAACTAATGTATATTCCTAGTTTATACCATAGTAGAGGTGGGGGTTCCCACCGTGGTGAAGGGGTATTATTTACATGGGAGGAGCGGTAAACCCGTATGTCATACAGCGCCTGGGGAGAATGTGAAACATTCAGACTGGATCACGGAATTGGAGCAGAGGTCCAATTCCTTAGATCAAGAGCCCCCTCACCAGCATCAATTCTCCTTGAGGAGAGTACAGGGGTAGAGGTGAGAGGGGTGCCTCCTGGAGGACGCTGGTTCGAGTCCACATGTACCCAATGTTTACACAATTTGTTACGTTTATGATAGTGTGAAATCTTTATTCATTCTGTGTGAACGACTTACTTCCTTGAGCTTTGTCTTTATCAAAGTACTTCCACTTAAATCAAAGAGGAAGAGAGCGGAGCAAGGGATTTGCTTAAAGCTAATCTGCTTGAATTTTAAGCTTATAATTGACTACCAGTAATGATAGTTTTCTTTTCTTGTACGTATATGAAAGCTGTTATTAAAGAAATAATACTTTCTGGATATTCTGGTTTCTTAATTACAAATAGCATTAACAGTTATCTATATAAATTACAATAAAAGTTAGTCAAAGCGCATACTAAGTTTGTTACACCAACTGTTGAGGCAGTTTAACAACTTACTCTGAAACTAAGCTCTTCCAGAGTACACATTGGCTTATTTTTTAGTATTTTTTTTAAGGCGTAACTGCACTATTATGTTCGCATTGGGGTTAGAAGAGATGAACTTTGTGAGCCTCCACAGGTCTTGGAAGGGTAAAAATCTTGTACTACTCGGCACTGACAGGAAAACCTTAATAAACACCTAATTCAAGAAGAAATGGGAAAATGGAAAGCGCCGTATTGTATTGCGCATACTTTTTTCCTAACGTCTTTCAGTGGGCAGTGAAAACAAAACACGTTAATAACAAGATTTCAACTACTTGGATATGGAAAAAATGATATAAGCGAACACAGGATACATAAGACAGGAGGACTCTTATAAAACGAAAGAAACTTGTAACATGGAATAATGATGTGGGATGACCTATCATTTAAGACCCCAATAGGATAAATGCAGAAAAGGCCAGAAAATCAGGATAGATAATGAGAACTTACAAAACAGGGTAAATATCAGTGATGGCAGACCACGCTCATTGCATTTAAATCGTGTAATCTTTTCCTGAAATATGTAGGTCCTCTTAAAAAAAACACCTCCATGAACATAACCAAGGGTACTTTTTAATCATCTATCATCAGTCTCTCCTGAACCTTCCAAAATAATCGTTTACCTGGAGGGGGTTTCGGGGGGTCAACGCCCCCGCGGCCCGGTCTGAGACCAGGCCTCATGGTGGATCAGGGTCTGATCAACCAGGCTGTTACCTGAACAATTTTCATTTACACCTTTAAGGATTTTTTTTACACCTCTCGCCACCAGACAAACACTTATAACTAATTCTTAAATACTGTACCACTCTTCTGAAGTACCACTCTTGAATTAAAGCAATAATACATCCTATTTCCGTTCCACAATTTTCCCATTCACTGACTTCAACTCCATTAGCTCTTGTTCTCTCGGCAGCGCTGTATGACCCTGATGGGTTTAGCGCATCTTTATTATAATTGTTCTCTTGGGTAAACCTGAATTAAGCTCTTCCACATTAAAGTTCTACTAATCGTGGTAATTTATGTGCCCGGATATTAAGCTTCCTTTTTGTTAACACATTTTTTTTTTTTGACATCTGTACTGTGTTCACACACAAATAACCTAACTTAAAGTAATGGTTATAACTATGACCATAATTTTTACAGGGGCGGACCGGTAAGCCAGCTGAAGGCTCCAACGGCGGATCATCTGACCTGCGTCAGGAAACACTTGTTCTGTTTCCTGACAAACCTTACCTATCCTAACTTAAAAAAAATTCCTGTTTTACAATTACATATATGAAAGAAAAAGGGGTTTGAAAAGTAGGCAATAAGCCGACACATGAGATACATCTGACACAGAAGAAACCTTCATTAAATGGACGTTTCGCGGTCGGCGTTGACCCTCGAAACCTTCTCCAGGTAAACTCCAGTTACTAAGAAACACTAAAGGTATAATGAATACAAATTAACCAGATTTGCCTGCCATCTTGAATGCTCATAAAACAAAGAAAACACCAGTATTGCCAGTGTACGACGTTTCAACAGGGTTCCATTATTTCACCCATGACACCAACTACATGGTGAAAAGTCCGTACAGAATATAGATACCTGAGCAGTGAAGAGAGGTGCGAGTATGTTGGCCAGGTGAGGGCTGAGACTGTTGCAAGAAAAGTAGGTTAGAGTTGACAGGTGTGGTGGTGGTAGTGTAGCTAACACCTCGGGCTAGTGCAGCTGACTAACACCTCGGGCTAGGGTAACGGTGTGCATCAGCGTTATGATTTACTATGCAACAGTTATGACTCCCTGTATGTGTCTACTAACCCCACCTCACCTTCACCCCACCTCACCTTCACCCCACTTCCCCACACAAACCATTCAGTCGTATATATTGATAGGTATGTATTTGTTTTTGTTTAAATTCAATTTCATCTGTTTGAGAGAATTCATCCTAAGGCTAATTAATATGTGATAGTAACTCCAGGTCTCCAGCTTTGCTGGAACGAAGCTACCACAGCTACTGAGCCTATATTGGAATACATTAAGATACTATTGCCTTACTTATTGCCTTAAAGTTTTCTAACTCATGCTAACACGTTTAATTACCTGACGTATGAATTCCATCCTATATGATAGCTTATAACAGGGAAATATAACTTAATTTTATTACCCCTATTTAACTATAATAGAGTAGGGTAGCAGCACACTACTGTTTTATTAAATCTTGTTAAATAAAAAGTTCTCATAACTTAGCCTAAAGTAACTGTTAGGAATAAAGCCTATCGACTGCAAGTTAGCTATTGCAATTAAACTGTACACTAATATATAATATTTTTCTTCCCTAGTATAGATATTAAAGTAAACTAGTCTGTTAACTGAGATGTTATAATCGTCAGAAGACGGTATACACACTTCAGTATGTATACCCTATGGCAGAGCCTGAAGCCCCAGTCCACAAATATGTAAATTGAATTGTTATTCAGTGTTAAGTTGCTTGTGACAGCTTAAGGAACACAAGTCTCTCAACACAATTTCCAATTTAACATAGCTCACCCGTTTGTGTTTATTGTGGCCAAGTGGCTCAAGGTGGAAAAATTAGTTTCACCATAAAGTTGAGAATTCCAGAGTGGTGGCGCAAATGTGTCTAAATTGAGGGCATGATGCAGCCGCGGGTTGGTACACCACAAGCCAACATCAATTTGATCTGCAATTCTCGTTAGAGCTTTCTGTTTGCCTTGGAATTGGTGATATAATCGTCATGTATGATGGAGAAAGTTTGAGTTAGTGCGCGTGTATGGTGATGGTGAATTGAGGTTATAAATAAGGACATTCTGGTGAGTTCTGGAGGAGAGGTGCGTGAGCCAGAGGAAGTAGGGCGGGGGGTGAGGCATTCTCCCCCTCAGTCGTGATCTGCTGCTGCTTGTGCCAACCCAATCCCCTCACACACACTGAGGGGAAAAACACACATACACGCCCTTTCTCTCGAGCAATTGTCTATTACTACCACTAGTGCCACTACCAGTGCCTTCATCAGTGCAAGGCAGCTAGTAAGACTCCCTCAGTGCGACACCCAACGAATGGGAATTAGTTATTTCCGATCGTTTATTCCTGTGTTATACCAGACGTTCCTTAGAAAATAAATGGAACCAGAGTAGTGACGCTATTTGACCTGTGACTTTATGGCTTAAACAGTAAGATTTTTTGTTTGCGGTGTGAAAATTGTCTTAGTTTGTGCATCTTATAATGTGGTACAGAATATCTGGTGGAGAAGTTAACTTCCCTCATTTTTATAACTAATGACTAATTAAGTTATCCAAAATTTGTTATGACGAAATGTTTGGTGACGTGTTAACTAATTTATGCCTAATTAAATGTCATAAATTACAAAGTTTTGTCCCCGTTATCCGTAAGCTACAGTTGAGCATTTGGAAATTTATGGATACAAAAAATAACCAGAAATGTCAGTACTCGAACAGGACAAGTAAATTAGAAGCGCACAATTACAGAAAGCTTTGTAAATATTGCGACTTGAAATACTGGTTGAATATACCAAATCTGAACAGTGTACTTCATCCTGTTGTGTGTATTTAGCGTAAGAATAAAAATTTAGTGTAGAGGGGTTGAAGAAACTGAAGCCTAGATGTACTTTGATGCTGGTTGAGTGTTTTGACCAAGGATTTGGGGCTACCCTCCCCTTCCTTGGATTAAACCTGATTACCTTATATTTCACAGGTGTCCTCAAAGTTTTAGGTTTAAATGGTTACTTGATTTTTTTCTTAACATTCTTTAATAACTTGAACGAATGCCTTATCAGATCAGCTTTAAATTTTCAGTGCTGGTTTACCGTACCAGGGGGGAGGCTTCATGCAATTAGTGGCATATGCAGGCGCCGTATGATCAAAGTTTCGTAGCCCATTCAAAATTTCCTGGAATGGGTCTAATAACTTTCAAAAGCCTCTTCTGCTTGGCTTTCAAACATTAAAAAATAAGTGTATCCTAATTTGACGAATGAAGTGTGTAGGTGCACATTTGCCTTTTTTTTGTGTGTAAAATAGTGATTTTTTTTCCACATAAATTACGCTAAATATATTTGAATATTTCGGTTTTGAAGAGCTTCAGTCTTCAATGGGTCATGCAACTTAAATACAACATAGAACCAAGTAAATTTAGATGCAAATAATATAGTTTACTAACATAGTTAAACATAAAACTTGGTCATTTAGATTCAAAGCAATAGTGGGAGATGCCTCTGTTAATATGGTTTATTAAAAGTAAGTTTAATATTCGTTTTTAGCTGCCTAAGTTTTAATTTGCCCATTATATTTAACGTTCTTTTCTATGCAATAACAGGATAATGTTTCCTCTTATCGGCCTCAAACCCTATCTTCCTGAAAAAAGTTCTAATTTTGGGCTGTGCCAGTTTGCCAATATTATCGAGAAGATTGTAAAAATTTTACTTGAAATAAAAAATATTTTAGAATTCTTGAGAATTTGAAATAGAATCAACCTGTTAGAGGAAGACTTAAGAAATGTTGAAAACTCGAGAATTTATGACACAAGATTCTCAGTTTAGTTTTTCCTTTTAAAATTAATATATATATATATATATATATATATATATATATATATATATATATATATTATATATATATATGGCACAAGTTTTTGACACATTGAGCTACACTTCGAGAATACCTTAAGTGATGGGCTTCAAATTTTTAATGTTTGTGTACTGTAACTAGGGAAAGGTTCATGCAGTTTTTTTGCATGTGTGGGCACCCTACTGTCAATGTTAAATTGTTCATTCCAGGATTTAGTTTATGTGCGATAACTTTAGGAAGCCTCTTCTGATCAGCTTTATACTTTAAACATTTGCATATCCTACTTAGATAGTTGGGATTATTTTACTGGGATGGTGCTAATTTGCCAGTTTAATTTTTAAAATGGTGGTATTTTTTCTTGTGATGCATCTTCATTCTGAATTATTTGAATGACTTAATTCATTAAACGTCGATGCATCGTACGGAAAACATACTACTATGTTTATTGTGTTGGTACAAATTTGCTAATACAGGAACAATTAGAAAAAACCTAGCAGTATTGGATTTTGTGATAACTAGAAAATGGCTCTTCTGGCGTCTTCCTGAACGGAAAATTTTCGTTTTTACTGGCTTTAATAAGTCTCCCAATTTTATTAGATTAACTGTTATTGATTTCCATCCAGTAACTAAGGAATGCCTCTTCACATCGGCTGCAAACCAATAACGGTGATGCATTTGATGAACGATTATACCCTGTAAGTTTAGGCTATGTAGGTCCACATTTACTAATACGCGGTAACTGAAGAATGCCTTATCTGGTCGGCTTCAAACTGTCAACATTAACACGTCTTGCTAAGTGAAAGACTAAAATATTAAGTGAGCTTTGTAGAAACAAATTTTAAGGATGTCTGTGTACCTCTTACACATTTTTCCCCACCATGGTAGTGAAGAAATGGTAGATGCATTAAATAATGAATTCTGGAACTATTGGAGTGAGTTTTAAGAATGTAGAATGAATGAAATGTATGGGAGTGCACCTTCAAACATGTCTTTTGATATATGCGTGGAGTTAAATTCATTGTCAAACCTGAACGGCCTGAAGAAATGACAAGATGACTAATTTGCGTAAGAACTTTGGACGTAAAATTTTTAGCATTGAAATATGATGTAGCACGGCATAATTTTTTTTTTTTTACAGGTGTCGTGGGCGTCCGCAGGGGGGGGGGATTTTAGCATGGACGTAGTTATTTAATGGGGAGGCGTTAATACCTTAAGGACCATACAGTGCCTGGATAATAAGAAGCACTTAAAATGTATGAAATACCAACAGTATAAATTGCCAGTCTCTGGCGGACATCGTGTCATCCTATAGACAGTCAGAACTAAATTTATCAGTGGCAGCACACATTGTTCAATACCAGGGGAAGTGCTAGATTATATCTTAATATTCTGTACCGGACTGAGGAGGGTGTTTAATTTCAATTGTATCACTATCTAGCTTAGAATATTAGATAATTTATTGGCACTGCCCCAAGGCACGATGACATTGTTAATTTATATTTGTTTTTTCTCTCGTATGAAGTAACAAAAGTATGCTGTTACGAAAGTTGTTTGGCCAAGGTTTTTTTCTGCTTCATATCAGCGTTCTTAGTTTCTTTTTTTCATTAGCTACAATTATATATATCTTAAATTAGTAAATCATAAACTATTATTATTTATGTAATGCATGCTTCCTGCCCTCTGCAGGGTGAACTTTAAATTGTTTTTCTACGCCAACACAATCTTGGTGCCTTGCCCACTTTTGTCGTTTTTGTCTGCCCCGCCTGTCAGGCCTGGTCTTCCCGAAACTGACCTGTCATGAACTGCTAGAAGCGAAACGTATATGCTGTTGCCACAACTCTTGCTGCTAATTTTAATTTTTAAAGCTCTGTATGGTTAACAATCATTTTTAAAGGGGTGGACCGGTAAGCCAGTGGAAGGCCTCAGTCGGTTGACCAAAAGCTCCAGTGGCAGGTCATTTTATGTCTAAGCCCGTATCAGGAAACACCCGTCTTGTTTCCTAAAGAAGCTGGGTGTAGCCCCGGGTCTTTCTCTAGTTTTTCCTTTCCCCACTTACCACTCGCCTCTCGTGGGTCCTTTCCTGTGAGCAAGTAAAGTCTACGCACTTGCGAAAGATTCAGTGTTACAGCATTTCTAAATACCTATCGTGGGTATTATTCTGATAGTATTGTGTCTACCAGTAAATGAAGCAACAAATAGTTAAAATAAAGTAAATTTAGATTAAAATGCTGAGGACTATCTTTCCAAATAGTGACAGAGCTTTACCTGGCCGAGCAAGACAGCTCGGTCAGGTAAAGCTGTCAATGCAGGTAAGTCCTCTCAAGGAATTTGACTTTGCCTCTTTCCTTGGATCGAACCTGGATGCCTTCCTTAGCCCCAGGAGCTGTATGGCCTCTACAGGTTTATGGCTCCCAGAAAGAATGTAATTGTAATACGGAATTATTATTATTCCTTAAGGTAGATTTCTTGATGCTGGTGAGATTCTCTTGTTCCAAGGAATTGACCTGTCCTCCCTTTCCTTGGACTGAACTTGATTACTGTATTTTTGACTAGCACTTTATCCTGCACCATTCCATTTGCTTGCATCGAGATAGAGGGGGGTAGGCTTATGGTATACGGTAATACCGCAGTGACCGCTAGTTATATTTGATTACTAAGCTTCCGAAAAAGCTTCAGCTTATGTTTACCTATTCAATGCACCCTCCTACCCTCCCTCCTTACCATGCTCCGCCTGCGACGATTATAAGTATTAATTAGCCTAGTTAATAACCGTCAAGTAGCCTTGAATCCCTAATATAGTTAGGACTGACTCATTGCTAGACTAGTTCTTGTGTAGATTCATCGAGATACAATTCTGGTTGTGTATACATTGAAAATTTTCGGTGTATATACATTCAGACATAGTTCTCGGTGTATATACTTTGAATTTTATTATGTGGCCTCCTGCCATAATCCAAGCTCAGGCTTCACACATTGCACTGACAAATGCTCTGGCAATTCCATTCTCGCTAATACACAATGAAGAGAAATATACAACGCAAAGCTAATTATAAAAGTTTCTAATTCGGCTTCAAAACGACTAAATTTAAATAAATTATTTTGATAACGTAATTGTAATCGCATTAACTTTCATACCAGGACATAAATTTGCTAAAAACTAAAGCACGTAAAATTTTTATTAACTGGAACAATCGTCTCCCTTTGGTTAAACGTGATGAATTCTTCCCGTTCTTCAGGCGTTGTACTGCCCCCTAACGGGTTTAGCTCTTACTATATACATATAACAATAATGGTGGTTCCTGACGTGCCGTTTTTATAGTTACCTATTAATTATAAGAATTTAAAAATGGAGGGACACATCATTGTTATATATTTACTATTATGATTGTGAAAGTGGAAACGCATAAGTCAAGTTCTGTTTTAAGTTGGTTGGCAGTGAATGAGCCAGAATTTCTCCAGTTGAATGGTATTCAAGACTACGCTTTCTGAGGCTAAACCAAGACGGACCAAGTACGTTGCCAGTGATCTAGTTACTATGGGATTAGATGTTTTCTCTGCGACAATTAGGGTGGGGTAGATTGCTTTTTTGTGTACGTATACGTTATGACATTGCAGAGGTCATGTTAAGGGAGGAAGTTCCCTGCAGGACGGCTTTTGGACAGAATCCCCTCCCTCCTCCCCCCCCCCTTCATGAGTGCTCAGTAACATGACCTTGGATTTCTAGAATGGCATCTACATATTGAGGTCAGGTCCTTCCCGCGAGCAGGTGCTGGGTTGGGCACGGTGCCACCCCTCCCTCCAATACCCCATTACCCATCCCCGATGCCACCAACATTACCCCCATCCCATTATACACCACTAACGTCACCAATCTTAACCACCAATTATCCCCTTCACAATCACACACCCACACTTCCCATACCACCATCACCCCCTTACACCCATCGCCCCCCTTCCTCCCTCAGTCACTACCACCACCTGGGCGGCCTGCCAGGTAACCGCCCGCCTAATGCTTCTAGAACAACCCACACCCTCGCTAGAAAATATTCGACATGTATAGTATATACGCCCTGAGGTGTGTATGTACACTTAGTGTATGTTTCGTCTGAATGTGCATTTTTTTCATATCAGTAGCGCTATATGGCCCTTTCTGGTTTAGAGCCTAATAGATTATAACATATCAGTAGATATACTGCAATGAGCAGATACCTTTCCCCTCAACATTCGCATACTTCAGCAGGTCTCAAGATTTAGTATACATCTGCATAGTAATTTTTCCCAGGGTGCGACCCACAACACTCGGCTATCACCCAGATGATAAATAATTTTCTGCTGGGTAAGCAGATTTGCCTATACTCTGGCCTTGCCCTGTGGGATCGAAGCAGAGGCCTATATACAATTTTCAGTGAATAATAATCAAATGGATCTCGTGTTCGGGATTACAGTGTACTTGGTTATAATTATTAAATACCTTAATGATCCTAACATTCAACGAACCATATAAATAAAGTCAGTAGAGGTCAGTTTTACTTAGGGTTCCTTTAAAATATGAGAAATTTGACCACAGATTATCGAAACTGTGGGTTATTGAAAGGGAATCATATCTTACATAGACTGTGCGCTTTTGTCTTTTATGTTGGAACACAAGTTTAAATAACTTTGTGTGTAATGCTAATTTATTATGTGTAATTGTTACAAAGTCTTGTGTCACATTGGTAGCTTCCCCACTACGGTACGGTTATTCAATGAAATACATTCACTAGCTGTCTCTCCAGACGTGCAAACATCAGTTCAAATGAACTTCGTAATAACAACATCCCCAACCCTTCTTCAAGAACTTGGATACTGTGCTTCCCACCTCAGCACAGCTAACCTGTTTCCCCGGAATTCTTTAATCAACGGTACAAGAAATATGCTGCACCTATAAAACAAAAATCCCAGCCAAACCTATTAGGCTTACTAGTCGTAGTACCATCCCACCTTGGCCACATTACTAGTTTTGTACCCACTGTTACCTGACATTAAAGTTGGCATATTGACAATTATGCAATCTTTGAAAGGAACCCTGAAGTTATCTGATCATGTCTAGTGCGCTGTTGAGTTAGCCAACATGAGAGAAGCATCTGAGACTCTACACTGGACGGTGTCTATACCTCTAGAATGGAACAGATAAAGCACATTGCAGTATGGAAAAATCATATAAATTACATGTGGTTTGGTTGCTGCGCGTTATTTGAGAATGGTATCACTGTATCCTATAAGCCTAGCTCCCTCTACCTCAATGCACGCAAAAGAAAGAGTACAGAGCGAGTCATAAGTTTCTAATGCAAATAAATATCAAGAGTTGATTTGGTGCTAAAAGAGACGTTTCCAAGTTATCACATGGAAACTGTCATCAATTCGACCTTTCACTGTGATAGACTAGCTTTGAAAGTTTAAAGCTAATCAAGAAACACTCGCTAGTTATTGACCAAAGACCAACAATCCAAAATACACCAGTTCTTAAATTTTAAAGGCAATCAGAAATTATATTGTGTGTTTAGTTATCGGCATTGAGGCTCTGAAGCTGATCAAATGCTGCATTCATAAGTTATTGCTTGAAAAGTATTAAAATGTTCAAAATTTCTTCATTTGCCAAATTAGTGCCCCGCACCGCCCAAAATCAATCTAAAACTTTGCCTTAAGATACACCAGCACTTAAGATTTTAAGACGACATAATAGGCTTTCTACAGTTACTGCACGTTAAAAAAATCTATAAACTGTTAAATTGTAACTTTGAACAAAACACACCAGCACTACAAGTTTAAAGCCGACCAGAGGATGCATTCTCAAGTTATTGCACGGAATCTAACTTTGTTTCGTTATATAAGAAATAATACAGACAAGTTGATAATTTACCTCTTTAAGCTTGCTGTGCATATGTCTCCATAAAAATACCTAGGTGTTGTACATGTCTTAGACTACAAATATATTAACCATGTTAGTAAACTTGACAAATTTGTACATACACAGCCTAAACTCAGAAGGTATCATCATTTGCAGATAAATCGGCCATTAAAAATTTAAGTCGTTCAGAAGAGGCACACTGAAGTTATTTATCGGGAAAATAACACCATTTTTAGAAATAAAATAGGCATATTTGCAGCTGCACACTCCAATCTTCTAAGTAGGATACACTGTTGAAAGTGTGAAGATCAGATGAGGCTTTCTCATGTTGTTGCACGAATTCCCCCCCCCAAAAAAAAAAAAAAAAGGAATTATCTACACAAGATGGCGTCTGCATTTGCCAAAAGTTGCATTAACCATTCCTGTGTTACAGTAAACCATCGCTGAAATTTTGAAGCTAATTGGATTGGGCGTTCTCAAGTTATGAACAAAAGCGTTGAGGACCCAAAAAAAAGGCCATCTATTTAAATTATTATAATCAAAAGAAGCGCTAAACCACAAGGGCCATATATTTAAAGATGTTCGTGCTGTGTTACTAATGATATTAATAAAAAAATAACTTTTGTCAATTCCTGACTTATTTAGGGGAGATATCTAACAAAAATAACACTCGGGAATGAAACAAGTCACTCACAATTTAAATCTTTTCATGATTTAGAAACATAACATGATATACTACGGTAAATCCCCTTGTTTTAAATAAGGATTTAATGACGTTAATATAAACTTAGTATTTATGAAATACTTTAGTGGGTAGTCTTGATGCAAGTCGTACAAGGAAAATCTCGAAAATAATGACAATGCTTCAAGGAGAGATGCTAATGTATGTATGTTTGTATGTGTAATTTATTAATATAATCCAACAGGCTAGTGCGAGTGTATTAGCTAGGAGTGGAAGCAAGTTTTCATGATTTAACGTGCTGTTGGAGTGTGAGCAAAGTAACATTTATGAAGAGATTCAGGAGAAACAGGTTAACCGGACTAGAGACGGAAAGTACGGTACCTGCACTTAAGAGGGGTAGGGATATTGCAGTTTGGAGGGCCATATCAACTGTGATATCAGCACGCCTATGGCAAGAGTGAGTGAATGACGGTGAAAGTTTTTCTTCGGGTCACCCTAAATTTGTGGGAGACTGCCAGTGTGATTAATAGTCTGGGGAATGATGAATTTTTATGATGGGCCATAATCGGATTCTGAGTAGGGACCACCAAATTTCTCATTAATGCACATATATATATCTCATTTACCAAACTGTGGCAGGCCAGGATTCGACCCCACGACACATGTCACCTTATCCACTCAGCCATCGATTCTACAAGCCTAGCGAACTAGGCTTGTTTCGTGATTTCATTGCTATATAGACTGCTTGTGGAGGTGGGTATTCAAACAGGAGGAGGCTGAAATTAATCTTTGAGTATACCACTACCACAAGTGTCCTCGCAACATGAAACAAGCCTAGTTCGCTAGGCTCATGTTTATAGGATGGATGACTGAGTGGATAACGTGCCATGCACAGTGTGTGGCCTCTTGAGGCCACACAATGTGTCGTGGGGTCGAATCCTGGCCTGCCGCAGTTTGATAAATGATTCAAAACTAGTTTCGCTGTTTCATTTCTCTCATATATTCATCGTTTCATAGAGGGAAAACTTGTCCTAGGAATTTCACTTCTCGTCCACATGCTTGTGTTAAGACTCCTGTTAGCAGGCTTTTATTTACCCCTTAAAGCTATTGGCTGCTGGACGAGTATGACCCTAGTAGGTTTAGCGCTTCTTTTTTTTATAATAATAATGATGCTGGACGAGTGCTGACTTATAATTCTTTAAAACTGTAAATTTCATGTTTGCAAATATCAAAAGCTGTTGACACTTCATTCTCCTGTTCTACCACTTGCTGACTCGTGTACCACTTTGACACTTAAACCTGGTGTAGTTTAAAGTGACGCGTAAGATCTCAGTGGCATAATAACAGACACAGACGATTTGTCAACGTATACAAGAATAGATAAATGCCAGCATTGTGAAGAGTGGTGTAGCAAGGAGTTCACAAGGACACCCACCACACTAACATAACACTACGCGAGGCTATGTGGCCTTCACACATTGCCAGGCCCCTCAAGCGGGCGCCCATCAAAAGATCGGTAGGTCAACTGACCTCTAACACGGTGATTACCATATGCTTTTCATGTTTTATTTTTGAGTAGATGTTTCTTAATGATGAGTGATATATCAAGAACGTGCAGTAGATATCTTAATATGTATTTTTTAATGTAAATATGCAGCTGTTATTAATATTTTTATTTTGTTTTTTTTTGCATGTATTTACATTTATTCTAAAAATAACTTTGGTTTATAATGAGTATTCATTTATTTCTTTTATGATCTTAGTGACGATTTGAAATTACATCTGAAAGCAGTTTTTCGCTCCTCCATATTCTTATTAGGTATTAAGTTATCTATAGTGTAAAAAAATGCTTATAATTAATGGTAAATGTTGTAATCAGCAAACGGGCGACTTTAAAGACCTCGGAGTCCGTGGGAACATGACTGGGGACACAATGTACACACACTCAGGCCACTGAGTGGTGAACCAGCTCTCTGCTGCAAGGCTGCAGGAACGGTACGGTAATTTTTTTTTTCTCGTACCTGTCAGAAATACCCTACCGTATTTTCGTACAAAATGCGTGCTAAAGGGATAACTGGCAAAGTGGGGAGATGGATCTTCAACTTTTTAACCAATCGAACACAGAGTAGTGGTAAACAGAGTTAAATCGGAAGCTGCCATAGTGAAAAACTCTTCCACAAGGCACAGTACTCTTCCCCAATCCTGTTCCTCATCCTCATATCAGACATAGACAGAGATGTAATTCACAGCACTGTCATCCTTTGCAGACGGTACTAGGATCTGCATGAGACTTGTCATCTATTAAGGACATGGTTAACCTCCAAGAAGATATGAACCAAGTTTTCCAATGGGCAATGGACAACAATATGATGTTCAATGAAGACAAATTCCAACTACTCCGTTATGGAAAAGTGGAGGAGACAATAATTATTACGGAGTACACTACGAACTCTAATCATACAATAGAGCGAAAAAATTGTGAGGGACCTGGGAGTCGTAATGTCTGAAGATCTCTCTTTCAAGGATCACAACAGTGCCACTATCACAACTGCGAAGAAAATGATAGGATGGATAATGAGAACGTTCAAAACAAGAGATGCCAAGCCATGATGATTCTTTTTAAATCACTTGATTTCTTTAGGCTGGAATACTCCTGTATATTAACATCTCCGTTCAAAACAGATGAAATTGCAGATCTAGAGTATGTACAAAGAACCTTTACTGCACATATAAATTCCATCAAGCATCTTAACGCTTGGAAGCACTTGACTTTCACTCGCTGGAATGCAGGCATGAGAGATATATCATAATCTACACTTTGAAAATCCTAGAAGGAATGGTCTCGAATCTGCACACAAATCACTCCCTACGAAAGTAAAAGACTGGGCAAGCGGTGCAAAATACCCCCAATGAAAAGTAGGGGCGCCATTGGTACACTAAGAGAAAACACCAAGTGTTCGGGGCCCAAAACTGTTGAACAGTCTCACAACAAGCATAAGGGAAATTACCAATAGACCCCTGGCTACCTTCAAGAGGGAGCTGGAGAGATACCTAAAGTCAGTGCTGAATCAGTCGGGTTGTGGTTCGTACATTGGACTGCGTGCGACCAGCAGTAACAGCCTAGTTAATCAGGCCCTGATCCACCTGGAGACCTGATCATAGACCGAGCCGCAGGAGCGGTGATCCCCGGAACACCCTCCAGGCACCGTACCATTCTGCCAGCCTTTCCCATAGTCCGTAGAGGACCAACGGCTAACTAATGAATGGGTCATGATAAAATAGCTGTCAAGTGTGCTACTTTGACAAATCCAACAAAACAATGATCAAAACCTTTAGGCCCGTCTCGATTCCTGCATAACTATAAATGTATTGATATTCTTTAAATAAACAAAGGATAACGCTAATTATTGTGTTGTGCCTACTGTAGTACCTAAGAGGAGGCAAAACTTGGTTATATCTTGTCGGTTCTCTGAACCATTTATGTAAAACTTGGTTATATCTTACCTTGACACCATCCGTAAAGGCAGTCCTAAGATGACTAAGCTTCGGCATGACGCTCACTAGTTTCGTCTAGATTTATTACATCATGAAACTAACTGGGCTAGGAAGCCTACTGCATAATACACTTAGGCTGTTGCTGATACAGCGGGACGCCACACAGCAACAGTCTGGTTGACCAGGCAAGCACCAAACAAGCCTGGCTCATGGCTGGGCTCCGGGAGTAGAAAACCTCTCGGAATTCATCAAAGGTAATATATATATATATATATATATATATATATATATATATATATATATCCAAGGTAAGTATATCACCGGTATAAACTTTAATTTTTTGTTGGCGAGGGACACACAATGCTTCTTGTAATTCAGTCTCAGAAACACATGTTAGCTTTGAGATGCGCTAAACCCGTGTGGGGTCATCCAGCACAAGTGATGGTGGAGGCTCGATCCTCAGTCTTGGATATAACCTTAATCCACTTGTGTTGATTGGCCTACACTAGTTTAGCGTTTCATTAAGGAATAGTTAAAGGAACTATTAAAATAAAAAGATCTTATAGCTTATATAAATTATGAACAGACGGTTTAATTAATAACCCCTGTTTTGCCCTGGGTTGCATTTCGAATATTTTCTCCTGATTAGTGCTGCCATCTGTCTGTGGCCTCTGCCTACCTCGAGGAGATAGTCCTTGTCCTGCGACCTCTGCCTTCTGACCGTTGACCTAACACTCGTGGCATCCTGCACCCGCAGGTCTCCTACACACCTAAGACACCGTGAACCTAACACACCTGTCACTGGAAGTGACACACAACCAGTTGTACTTATTCAATAGTACATCCCCACTACCTGACTGTTGTATCCTCGTACCCTTCATGATACAGCGGACTGAGACAAGCGGAGATAATCCCAGAACCGACTCCTCGCCCTCATTATGAGCTCTAAATAGCCTAGATAAGAATGCAACCTGCCGCATCTGAAACCCTGACCAGATGCACACAAATTATTGACAAAGGAATTAAAGTTAAAGTTGTTGAAGAGTCCTCTGAAGGTCCTCCAGGGACCTCTTGCAACATGAAGTTAAAAGCATGGCTGAACTTGCATTAAATTAATATTTAACCAACAAATTTTAGATAAATCGTTAGACGAAGTTTTTATCTTTCATAGACCATTATAAAGTACACTAGTATGTACACTGTCAGCCTAGTGAATGTACCTACTCTAGGTACATTAATTAGTATGTACACTACCATCCTAGTGAATGTACCTAGGTACACTTGCATAATGTACAGTCTTGTTCCTTGATGAATCCCTGTTGTGAAGGCGCTGAGTATATTTTTATTTGATTGTTTATTTGATTTACCGTTAATGGGAGGAAGATTCATGTTGAGGCAGGTGCTTGGAGTTGGTCGTGAGACGGAGGTCGTGCAGGGGTCATGGAGGGGAGGGGTGGGGGTCGTGACTGGGTAGTAGGGGTGGGGAAGTTTCATGAAGAGGGTCGTGATAAGGTGTGACATGTTTATTTCAGGGTTACCTTACAGTTTTAAACCCGCCACCTCACACACACCCCAGACAAGCCTCGTCCTCAGCTAGTTTGTCCGGTTAACAGGTTTCTCTTTCACGCTTGCGTGGCAAGCAGTACCTCCCTGGATGGTTGCCGTCTCTTCTACTGCCGTCTCTTCTACTGCCGTCTCTTCTACTGCCCGAACATCAAGAATTCGTCACCATTTAAACTATTATATAACATGAATATAGGAGCACTGAAATGGACCCACTAACCCACGCTATGTTGTGTTGAGAAAAATGGCACGAGTAAAAATGTAAAGTTAAATACAGGAAAAAATTGGCACCATAACCTAACCAGCATACATAGCTAACTTAACCGAACCTAACTAGTTTACATAGCTAACTTTAACCAGTTAGCATCATCCATCCATTTTACTTGGGCTATTTTTACCTATGCAGTTCTCACCATTCACTTGTATAGCAGGTCCTAGTCTCGCCCAGTCATTCTCACTCGCGTATTTGTCTAATCTATTTTTGAAGCTACCCAGGAAGCTGGCTTCATTGACACTGTTTGCCAGTTTCTTACATTGATCCTAGACTATTTCTAACCTGATTTTCCATTCTAATTCAAAATTTGCCTGTCTTTATTACGTCCCGGCCAGTTGTTTTGATTGGATATCTACCCTAAGCTAATAATCATTAGAAACGAGGCTTTGCACGTACGCCTTGACTCCAGCACGTTCAAGGAGGTTGTTCCGGGGTCAGCGCCCCCACTGCCTGATCCATGACCAGGCCTCCCAATAGATCAGGACCTGATCAAGCAGGTTGTTACTGCTGGCAAGGCAAGTACCAGACAAGCCTGGCCCATGGCCGGGCTGCGAGAGGAGCAAAGCTCAAAACGTATGGATGGTAACGACACTGCATGGGCGAAACGTAGTCAATGTCACAATTCTTTTATTTCTACCATTTTGGTTTCATTTATTTGCATAGCATTTTTTCCCCAGGATGCAACCCACAACAGTTGACCAAAACACAGCAGCCGTCTCCTACGCACCGAGAGGAATTAGCGTTCATATTTAAACTTTTCCTGTTTTTCCCCTTGGCTACAGCGTTGCGACTCTCTTTAATCTTATTTCTGCTTAAATATAAGTTTTTAATGGTTTATGTAACCTAAATTGACTCAAACTTAAAAGCTTCCTTCTCAAAATAGTTTTCTTTAAGCTGACTTTGAGTAAAACTTCGAAAACTGACGTGTTTTTTTTAGTAAGAATATGTATGGGCAGAGGTGTAAGGAAACAAATGTCTGTGACTCGAACCCGAGACACTGTGGTTGAGCCGAGTTCTCTTACCAGTCAGGTGTGTCACCCAGCAAATGTTAATGTGACAGGTGTGTTATGCAAGACTAAGTGAGAGGTAGGAGAGGAAGGGGGAAGGAAGGATAAAGGTTGGGGAGAGGGAAGAATGGAGAGCTGAAGTTCTTACGTCATAGACAAGTGAGAGGGATGAGGGTGAGGGACAGCCAGACCTGCTACCTCCTGGAAGGAGTGAGGTAACGAAGGAATGAGGGGAGGGGAGGGGAGAGAGCAGATCGGGTGGGGGGGGGGTGGAAGGTCGCGAGACGATACATGCACAATGCTGTAATTAAAAAAAAAAGGTGGGTATACAGTTCTTGACCTATTAAGAAGCTAAACAGTTTTGAAAAGTAGGTTTGCAACACCCTTGTAGAAGGCCACTGATGTACCCAACACTGGCACTGAGGCTACCCCCGCACTGGCACTGAGGCTACCCCCGTAACATTACATCAGCACTGTTGTACCGACTGCAGCCAGTGGAACTCACACATGGGTTATGTAGCATGCAACAAAGGTCTAACCTGTGTTGCATGCAGGAAGAAACTATAAAAAAAGACTATAAAAACGTAACTGTCATGTTTGCTGAAAAAAACTCAGTTTCAGGCTGAAAGATAAAAAAAAATTATTCTAGTTTTATTGTCTGCTAGCGAGTTCATTTTTAACTCGGTTGAAATTACATACTGAGCTGCTTCCCTACCTCGGCTCATTTACAAGCTAGGAACTACTATCATACCTGGGTTATTCACAGGCTAGGAGCTGTTTTCTTGCCTCGTCTCATTTGCAGCTGCTATCCATCATTGGTCATTTACAAGCTAGGAGCTGTTATGTCAGAACGCAAGGAACATGCGCAAAACTTAGAAATAATTACGGCAGATGACTTATTTGAAGAACACAAGACAAATTCAGCAAAGCCTAAGAAAAGTACAGGCTGGATTAAGAACTTTCAAAACGAGAGCAGCAGCTCCAATGTTGGTATCTTTTTTTTTTTTCAATTCGCTTGTGCTCTCACAGCTTGAATATTTTTCTGTGTTCAGAGCACGTTTCAAGGCAGGAGAGCTAACAAAGCTGGAAAATGTACACGGGTGTCTTATACTACTAGAATAGATTCAGTAAAACTTCTAAATTATTGGGAATCCCTCAAGGCACTTGGAGGATTATTTTCTCTGGAACCAGGAAGAGGGAGATACTTGTCATTATACACGAGAGATACTAAAATGCTTGGTCCTTAACCTGCACACTGCTGTAACAACCTACCTGGAGTGAAAGACATGGGGAAAAAGTGTGGATTGAAAATAAAGAAAAGCATGGAGACACTGGGTACAATTAGATGACAGAACATTCGTGGTCTGACTCAACACACCTGAAAGTATCAGAAACATTGCCGGAACGAAGATAGTTTTGAAGAAACTTGACAGTTTCCTGCTAAAAGTGTCTGATCAGCCAGGCTGTGGTGGCTATTTGGGCCACTAGCTCCAAAAGCCTGGTCAGCCAGACAGTCAACCTGGCCTGAGGCCGGGTTGCGGGGGTAGACAAGACCTTGCAACCGAACGTATCTACCTCAACTATAAAATTTGTTGGTTTTCTAAACCATTTATACAAGTTGATAATTAAGACACTTGGTCAACATTTGATAATCTTTATTCTGGAAACTTTTCGCCACCCAGTGGCTTCTTCAGTTCAATACAGAATAAAACGGTGGAAGATGAAGAGTTTGAGGTAACCAGTTCCTCAGTTATCTTGCCTCTGCACATACTACTAAAGTCTATTATTCTGACTCTTCTCAGCCTAGCAGCTGTTATCCTAACTCGGGTCATTTCTCAGCTGAGCCCTATCTTAAGTTATAATCTGACTCATTGGAGGGTTGGTCCTATTATGGAGCGGAGGCGCTCCTCTGCCTTAGTGCTCCACCCAGTGAAAAAATATATATTATATCATAAGATATACATTTTTAAGGAGGGTCAGGTCTTCTACGTCTCGAGGAACTTCGACGTCGGGAGCGCAACAGTCTTGGCTCAAGAGAACTGAGCTCATCTTCGACTGACTGTTGACTGGAACGTAATAGAAGTACTGCAGTAGGTCCACTGACTTTTTCAGTCCTAATAAAGAAGGCACTTATAACAGAACTCTTCACTTTGTCTTGAATTTAGCATAAGTGCCTTTATATCCATCAGACTTGTATTAATTCTTAGCAAATGGACAATATTAGGGCGCTGTTAACAAGGCTTGCATATGTATGCAGGCACTCCACGCGAGGCTGATGAACCTTGGGTTCAAGACAATTGTAAACTTCCCTCCCACTTGGTATGTCCAGTCACAACCTGTTATCTTGCTGCTATAATTTTCTTAGATTTTCAACGTGAGTTTCTGAACATTCTCTGTAAACTTAAAAATACTGTGCTCTGTACTTTGCACTAAGTTCAGTTGTTATAGTAAGTTAGGCTGCACGGTAGTATCCCTGCTGGTGATTAACAATACTGCAGAAAATTTGGTTGTGAATGGCAGAGTGTTACACCCACTAGCTGTGGATGACACGTGTATAGTTCAGCTCATAAAGTAATATCTTGAGTAACCGGACACGTATGCAACCAATATATTTACTGTTTCGCTCAGCAGGAACCTGTTCAAGCTCACGGTGAGCGAAATGTAGGCACGGTAAATGTCGTATTAGTTGCACACATGTCCATTTTACTTGCATAGCGGTTGGTCTACTCCCATTTAGTTTACTACTCCCATTCGATCTACTAATTATGTGTGAATGATTCAGGCCAAATATTAACTACGAACGACATTAATAAAATGGATCTTAGCATATAATTATGGAAAGTGTTTGCATGCATTTATGGCAAGCGGCCTGAACTTCGGCTTAAGAGTATTGTAAATTTGAACGCTACCTTGCATGTCCTGACGTACGACGACGCTTGTTGTAGACCTAACTAACTGGGACAACGTTTCGCTCTTTGTAGTGATTAAGTCTTCCCTGCCGTTCTGTTGCTCCAGTCAAACACGTTAGGGATCATACAGATTAGATGCAAGAAATGGGAGGTAAAGTCTAGTTCCTTGTGTCAGGAACCCCTGGGGAGGAAGGCAGTCAGGCACAGTTAGTGCCTGACTGCCTCCACATGGATGGAAATCTTTAGCTCTAGATCCTTCGCAGTCTCTTGCGTCGTCAGGAGCTATGCAATGTTGCGATACTATCAACAAATAGGAAAAATTCTCTGAAGTGAGGTAGGAGCGTATCAGCAGCGGCGCTGTCAGTGTGATTATTTTATATAATTACCTGATAACATGTAACACTATCGTGCTCAGTTTCCTCTTAACAATTTTTGTCCTCGCCATGTTTCCCTAATCCCATCTCTTGTCACCTCGTTTCTCTTATGCCAACTCGTGTCCTTCCCACTTCCTTGTTTGTTTTTTATCCGCTCTAATTTTTACTGTTTTTTCCCCATTTAGTTTCCTACCATTTTCATTGATAGGATAATTGTACTTAACACTAGTCTTGCGAGGCTGAGAAATATTGTAACCACACATCATAATCAATGTCTGTAAGCACAAATCCAATGGCTAACATAAACATGTAATGATATTAAATTCCGCAGCCTGCATGAACTGGATCATTGTTGACAAGAGCAGATCAGCCAGAATGATAAGTGGGCCAGCGGGCCAGCTGGCCACAAACAGCAACAGCCTGGCCACAAGCTGGGTTGCGAGAGTAGAACTCTTGAAACTGGTGACAGCTGTCACAGCACTTCGGTCTGTTATTTTGACATCTTGTTGCTAAAAGTGTACCCCAAGAAGTATTTCATTAGCAACCCCTTGCAACTCTGCATAACCCATACGGATTTAGCACTTTAGTACAATAACCAATAATCCTTTGCTTCAACTAATCGCACAGGCAATCAGCCTAGAGAAAATCCTTGCCAGTATATACCTTAGCCAATATCACAAATTACATACACAGATGGCGATACTAGAGTCCACTGGCAAGGCTGCATCACCTCTGGTTGCCACTTCAGATTTGAACTCTAAGAACCGGGTTGAGCTAGGCATGATAATTTATGATTAGGCTTCTCCATTTCACACTGAACTGTTTGGCAGTTCATATACTTGTGATGATGATCTCGACTCAGTCATTCCCTGATTCTGCCATCACTGAATGGCTGGACACTCATTCGAACCGCATCTTATCTACTTGAAGAGTTCGAGGATTAACGCCCATCGGCCCGCTCCCATACTTTGCCTTCCGATGGATGGCCTGATTAACCAGGTTGCTGGTGCTAGCCGTCTGGGGTTATTTGCAACTCCCCTCATGTGTTCAATTCTTTGTCCCTTCACAATGAATACTTATGGCACCTCTGATTTTCATGGTTGGTGTTTTGCTAAGTTTCCCAAGCCTCTTGCTTCCATAAGAAATAATTTCTGTGCGCAGATTTAGGACCAGTTCTAAAAATTTCCAGGTAGATTATGATGCATCTTTCTCGAAGGCGTTCCAAGTGATACAGTTCGAGGGACTTCAGGTATTTCTTAGTGGAGAAGATACAACATTGAAGTGAAAGGAATTGATGTAAAATTGTACTGCATTCCATCTTGCATTTACTTTTTTCCCCTCTTTGATAGTCTTCGTAAATCTCTTAAGAAAGTTTGCTTCAAGCCCTTAGAAATAATATTAGAATTACAAATTTGAAAGCATTTAGAAACGGTGTAGATCTGGAACTCGTCATAACATGAATGTTATAAGCCCATTTACGGATAATCTTTTTAGCGCTTCTATTTGATTATAATAATATATAATAATACGGATAATCTTGCAATGCAAACACTGAAGGATACAGTGTGGTAGTGTAATGTACTAGATTAAATGGGGTTTTCAGTCACTGCTGACTGATGCCGAAGACTGGCTTAGGCTAGGCTTCACCTGCTACTCTGTGGTTTAGCGCTTCTATTTGATTATAATAATAATTCACCTGCTACTGCCAGTTGTCATAAACAACATGGTTAAACCAAATGTAAAGTAATCAGTCAGCATTATGGTAATTTTCTTGAGCCGTATATACTTATTTGCCTATTATTGTTAATATAGAAAATAATAATGGAACTACTTGTCAAGGAGTCTTAATGAAAATTCGATACCAAAAATTCTGAACGCATAATTTAAATTTGCTGGCAACAAGTACAGTATATTTGTACAAATGTCAGTACAGAATTACACATGTAACAATGAGTGTAACCACCACCATTATTCCTCAGAATTACCACCACCATTTCCCCCCTCCATTTACATCACCACCACAATCCTCCCCACTTCTCTCGCCACCACAATCCTCCCCACTTCTCTCGCCACCACAGTCCTCCCCACTTCTCTCGCCACCACAATCCTCCCCACTTCTCTCGCCACCACAATCCTCCCCACTTCTCTCGCCACCACCATCCTCCCCACTTCCCTCGCCACCACCCATCCCCCACCTCTAAGCCCACCTGAAGGACGTTCACCCCTGCAGTCCAAACCTTCCCCCCCTCCTTATTACGTCCACCTTACCCACCACTTTCCCTCCCCCTCCTTTCTTCAAGGCGGTGCCTAGTGGTACCAATTAGCTCACTGGTGAGAGCATTAGACTCAATCACAAGGTCCTCGGTTCGATTCCCTGGCATGGAGAAAAAATTGGACAAGTTTCCTTATACCCCTGCCAACCTAGCAGTAAAAACAGTTACCTTTGTATTAGCAGTCTATTGTGGGTCATATCCAGAAAAAATACTAGAAACCTCCAGCCCTACTGGAATGTTTTATCTTGTGTAAGAAAGCCCTTCACTACTGCTGGAATGTTTTATCTTGTGTAAGAAAGCCCTTCACTACTGCTGGAATGTTTTATCTTGTGTAAAAAAGCCCTTCACTACTGCTGGAATGTTTTATCCTGTGTAAGAAAGCCCTTCACTACTGCTGGAATGTTTTATCCTGTGTAAGACAGCACTTTACTACTGCTGGAATGTTTTATCTTGTGTAAGAAAGCCCTTCACTACTGCTGGAATGTTTTATCCTGTGTAAGAAAGCCCTTCACTACTGCTGGAATGTTTTATCTTGTGTAAGAAAGCCCTTCACTACTGCTGGAATGTTTTATCCTGTGTAAGAAAAAACTGATGCAGTGTTATGCAATAATTTATTGGCAAAGTTTCGTCCACCCAATGAACTTTTATAAAGTCGCAGATCTGTGACAAAGATGCATGAGCGAAATGTTGACAGCAAAGGGTTGTATTATACTGCACTTCTCCTTTTCCATCGTTTCGGTATTTTATATCGTTTCTTTCCCTGTGGGTTTATCTTTTCTCCCACCTGAATATAGTAGTCCATCACCTTCAAGACCACTTTCCCCTGTTTTTTTTTATGAGATACATGTAGTGTACTTGTATCAGGATGTAAAATCTGGCTCCTCCACCTATGTTATCTTTGCTGTAATTCTATTTTTATATTACTGTAATGTTACTTACTAATTTATTGTTGCTATTACAAATACATCATTCTTATCGCCATAATATTCGTCACATTCTTGTTTATTTTCATGTTCATAAATGCATTTTCACGAATGTGTTGCGTAGGTTCTAACCACATTTCTTCTTTCCCCAGGCTGAAGACGGTGAAGATTTTAACCGCCGAGGAATGGATGACCTTCGTGGACGCCACCAGGCATTCAGGATGCCCGCCTGGGTACCTGAGGACGAGGACATGAGTGACTTGGCAGCACGTATGTCCCACACTCCACACTTTGCTACCATGGGTCGCCGTGGTGGCCCATGGCGAGAGAGGCGCAGTTCAGGAGGCTCTGCCATGAGCGCCACATCTGAGGACGACTCCTACGACACTGCCGCCACAGACAAGTCATCTCAGTGCTCTGGTGGGTCGTCAGATGCCCCCAGCCATGAGATACCCATTCGTATAGAGGCCCCAGCGCCACCAACTTCCGCACAACAGGAAAATGAACCCGTGGCGCCACTCTCGTCGAGAGTAGCGGGCCTTAGGAAGAGCACACAGTACCCAGTTCGCACCACCTCTGCCGTGGACGCCAGCGACCACTCAGAGGAGGTGCCAAGGACGACTCGATGCGCGTCTGCGCCCCCCGAGATGGCAGAACAGCCCCTGCCGCAAGATTCTCAGACGCCACCAACCCAACAGAGGTTTGTTTCAAAGATCAACATAACGCCACAGGTGCCTCAGGGCCCCGCCTCGCCACACTCCAAAACAACACCGGTTTCTCCACTTCCACACAAGTTCAATACTGTGCCCAAACCCTTCGTGCCTGCAAACAAACAGCAGCAGCAGCAGCAGCAGCAGCAGCAAGAAACTCAGCATCAGCAACAACCTCGGCAATTTTCTGAGGAGCATCAGCAACAACAGATGCCAGACTCTCAGTGGCAATATCAGCAACCTCAACATCAGTATCAGCAGTACCCGCAGCAGAATCAAGAGCCACAACAGTACACGTACCAGCAGCAGCAGCAGCAACCACCACCCCCGCCACCACCTCCTCAGCAGCCTACCAGGCAGGGGAACCAGAGGCCAAGTGTTGTCCGCAACATTCCTATCTTCGTGGAGGGACGCGATGGTCCCCTAGTTAACGAAGAGACTAGTAACCAACCAAAGCCTTCTGGCCAGTGGGGACAACCTTGGCAACAACAACAGCAGCAGCAGCAACATTTTCAACCACAACAGCAGCAACATTATCAACAACAACAGCAACATTTTCAGCCACAACAGCAACATCACCAACAGTATCAGCCACAACAGCAACAGCCACAACAGCAACAGGCACATCAGCAGCAGCAGAGGCAACAGAAGCCTGTGTTCAGACCACATCCTCAGCCACAGCAAGCACCCCCTGAACCTATTCCTCAGCCTGTGCCTATGCCAATGCCTCAGCATATGTCTCAACAACAGCCACAACCTCAACCTCAAGACCAGACAGATTCAGGGCCTCAGAGCAAGACACAACCCCCTGCCAAGGACTCTCGCTTGGCGCAGATCGAAGCTGTGCTAGCGTCGGTGGAAGAATACAGAGAAAAAGTTAATGCCTTCGAAGGTACCAAGAAAAACCGAGAGTTCCTTTACTTGGACGAAATGTTGACGCGCGCCTTGCTGCAGCTAGACAACATCGACCCTGATGGCTGCGACGACGTACGACAGGCGCGAAGAGCAGCCATTAAGGATATCAATGCTGCTATATCCGCGCTAGAAACTAAAGCTAGTGAACCGAAAGTGGCAGTTAAGAGTCAGGAACCCGTTGCAGAGTCAATGGAAACCGATACAAATCAAGGACAGCCAATAACAGCCACTAACGAACACCCGCCTACGGAAGACATTGCCCAACAAGAAGTGTCAGACACTAGTGGCATTCAGGAGAATGTGCAGCAGCAACCCGTAGAGCCCACCACAGATGGTGCCGGTAATCAAGTGGCCACTGCAGCTGGAGAAGTCGACAAGAAGCTGGAACACTCAGCTTCGACGGAGAAGATGGAGACGGAGCCACAGATTCCAGGTTCTACCTCAAATGGCAGTCCTCCTGACGATGCAGCGACTGTCACTAGTACCTAAGTCAGAGGCTGTGTTTGGTGATGCGTGTTGGTTGGGTCTAGTGTGTGTCAGTGTCCTGTAAATATATATGTGTGCCTGTACTACACTAATATATATACGTTGTTATGAATAAATGAAGAGTTTGAAAAAAAAATAATGTTGTATTGTTTTTTCCTGTATTCCAGCTAGTGTTAGTTGAACTCAGTCAGGCATTGGAAATAAATACTAGTAGTGTATTTAAAATTGCATACACAAAGTTGCTTTATATAATTTCTGTTAAAAAATCAGATTCTCTCAACAATCGAAATGTGCGTAGTCAAAACTATGAAAGTATTGAGCCAAGGGTGTGTTGAACACTAATGTATGATGATCCATTATGAACTTGGGCTTGTGAACATTGTCACCTGCTGACACTGGTAACGTCATACTGCAATAGTATGACCCCCCTCCCCCCTCTCCTGTCCTCTGTCTCAATTGTGTCACTAAAATTTCTAAGAAACCAGTGCCAATGGAGAGGGAATTAAGCAGTAGGCATCACTGAACATACGTAGAAGTCTTTAGATGAAAATGCCTGCCTATAACAGCAGTTGGCACAGTGCCTGAGGGCCAGGAAGGTTTCCCGGCGCACAGCTATTTTCGCTCTCGTACCTGCTCCTAGGAACTGCTGCTGCTGTGACTGTATGAACCGATTTGTGTTTGCAGGGTTCAAGGCCCCGCCTCTTAAGCTTCGATGGCTTAACGCTTCATTTTTTATAATAATAATAGTAATCTTAAGCTTCGATCAGCATGCTTTTTGTTTTGCCTCTTAGCTACGTCATACCTACTCTTAAAACTGTGCATGGAGGCTTGCTCAGTCCCAGACCAGGTCTTTAAGTGATATAGTCAGTTTGTTGGAGGTTCGCTGCAGGCGGCGTGAGGAGTTAAATGGCCCACACGGGTTTAACGCATTTTTATGAACACAATGCAACTTGCTCCAGTTTGTTGCCTACAGTTTACGTTTCTTCATCAGTACACTTCAAGAGGATAGTCTTGATCCAAGGAATTGGAACTACCATCCCGTTGGATCAAATACGATTACCTTCCAACCCACCAGTCGCTTTATGACTCCAAAGGGGTTTAGCGCTTCCCCTTGAATATAATCTTTCTCGATACATGACTTGAACATCAGGATACAAAGTCGTGTTGCCATCAGTGATAAACTTTGCATGGCAACGTTTCGCTCTGGAGCAACGTGAGCAAGGGCGACATGATAGTGAAACGTGTGTGAAAATGTATGGTCATACCAACAACAATAGACACTTGTGTACAATTCATGACATTTATTTCGATGAAACCTTTCGCCACGACTGACTTCATCAGTCCCAGCGATGAATCCAACCGTGGCGATCACTTAACTTTACTGTCCTGAGCTTCACACCCGCGTCCCTTCCCAAGGTGTGTTTGTTGGAGGTTTATAGGGCCGCCACAGCTACCGCCGTATTATACCCTGCTTCCCGGGAGTCCGGGTAAATTGTATTGTCCAGATCAGACCTTCTAGGCTGCAAAGGAAATATTACACGATTAAGAGCTGTTATAACAGCGCTGTATGACCCTGGTAGGTTTAGCGCTTAGTTTTGATTATAATAAGAATTGTTATATTAATAGTATAAAATACCAAATACATAGAGTAAGACACATGCAACAATTTGGTATCTTGTTGAAACGTTTCTCTTGTCCCTGACTACCGCAAACCGGATGAATATTGGGTGCATAAAAATGTTAAACTGAACAAATTATATAGCAAACTTGAAGAAATAGTCACACATGCAACATCTGGATATAACTATTTTGTAGACGTTTGCCAACCAGTGACTTTTTCAATACCATAGATGGACAAAAACAGAAGTCTGAAGACGAGGTATGTGATGTAATCAGTACCGTAGTCTTGATGGATCTGAAGCGCACATAGATAACTATAATGTTTGTCAGGAAACAGGACAAGTGAAGCACAGGTAGGAAGATGGGCGTTTATATACTGGAGTCTGATGGGGTGCAGTAGAGGAAGGCATTGTCACAGGTGGGCAGGGCCCCACAAGCACTGTATTGATGAAGCCACTGGCTGGCGAAACGTCTACAAAATAGATACCCAGATGCTGCGCTTGTCTAATTCTTCAAATTGTCGGTGTTGTATACCATTGATGTTAAGATATTCAGTTGACTTGTTCAGTTTTAAAAAGACCATAAAGGTATAGGTATGTTGAATGTAAGTGTGAAACTGATCTGTCACTTGACGTGTTGATCAGACACTTAAAGTTCAGTAATCCTGCCAGTGTAAAAAAATAATAATAATTGGTTCCCGTATCACACTAAGACGGTAGACGGTTGTTGTTTACGAGCCACATACATCACATCAACCTTAATGACGTAGTTCTGTGTGATATACTCAGACGTCGCCAACGTGAGAGTGATGTCATCACAGAGGTACATCACATGATACATCACTCTTACACGGAGCCAGTGTTGATGCTGGGCTGTACCCGGCACTTCCGGCTACTGATGGCACCTGGCACCCCCGCGCTCTTACCTCCTGGCACTCGCTCAACTAGCTTTCACGTGGCCAAATTGAGCGTGGGCGGAAAAAAAACATCATTATCAATTTCGCACAGCAGGTAGTGAAGTTGCCGAATGTTGCAGCGCTGTATGACCCACACGGGTTTAGCGCGTTTTCAAACTATTTTCGAATTTTCTTGGATAAAATTTGAGATATAGAACATCTTGATAATTTCACAATGACAAGAAAATAAGTGGAATTTGGTTTTATACGAAAAATCTTTCATTACTGCACTGTCATGCACCCTCAAGTAGTGACAGAAGCGCTAATGAGTGAATATATGTATCTATGTATATTGAAACACCTGCCAGTAATGGTATTTATTACTCTTTAAATCACCTTATATAATTTCTCAGTAACTAAAATATTTGCTATTAAAAATCGAACACTGTCTTGAAAATCTTTCTACTCGATCCCAAACATCGTGTTGCTTGGGGACTTTATAACCCATAAACAGGAAAGAAATACAGCAGCGAAGGTCCCAGGAGACAGTCTGGACGAACAGTCACGTTCAACTGAACTGTTAGGACTCGTATATTCGCCGTAAGTCACCGAGTGTATAGTGAAGCAACCCAGGACGAAGAACACCCAGAAAATTATATTCACCGATAAAGATTTGGTACAGAACATAGCAGCGTCGAGCACCGAACACTGACCACAACCTCAATAATGCTCAGCCCTGCAGACGCACTGGACATGAGGAGCCCAATACAAACACTCATGAGAGTATACACGGCAAACATACTTTCATTAAAACAAATACATTACCCGTGGCCAAATAAACCATGACCTTAGTGAAACAAGCTGGTTTTTTCCTGAGATACCTAAACTAGGAACGCCATGACATAATTATTTTCATGAATACATATAAGTAAAGAAAAATTGGGACGGGGACAAAAATACTAATGAAAAAAAATATTTAAAAAAAGAAGAAAGAAAAATAAGATAAGAAAATATGAATATAAATCAATAGGAGCTGTATTATAAATAAATAAAAATAATCAGAGAATCTCCGGAAAAAAACTATCATGGAGTAGTAATATGGGTTAGAAAGGAGGAAAATCCTCACTAAACTAACATATAGTCTTAGAAGACGGAGATGAGGCGGCAGGAAAAGGAAGGAAGAAAAGAAGGAAGTAAAGAAGAAAGTAAGCAAGGAAGGAAGCAAAGAAGAAGAAGGGAAGGAAGGAAGCAACGAAGCAAGCAAGCAAAGAAGAAAGGGAGGAAGCAAGCAAAGAAGAAAGGAAGCAAGGAAGAAAGGGTGGGTAGTGGAATGCTTCGTCGTGTAGAGTCAATAGGCCTTCCACATGGTGCTAGTTTACAACTAAACAACACAGGTTTAACTGGGAGCTCAGCACTCAGTGTCTCACACAGCTGGACGCTCTTTTGATGCTATAATAATAATAATTCTCCATGGGAAGTGAAGAAGAATCCTTCCTCCGTAAGCCATGCGTGTCGTAAGAGGCGACTAAAATACCCGGAGCAATGCGCAGGTAACGCCGCCTCTTGTATAAATTACTATATATAAAAAGAAGAAAAACGTTCGTTTGTTTTTATTTTCGGATCATCCTGCCTCGGTGGGAGACGGCCGGTGTGTTAAAGAAAATAATCAAAATAATAATACCTGGGAAGTTACGTAAGTTAATTAATGACGAAATACCTGAGGAACACAAGACGGAATCTCAAGGATCTTCCATTCTCTCTCTCCTCTCTCTCTCTCTCTCTCTCTCTCTCTCTCTCTCTCTCTCTTTCTCTCTTTAAACCCCATAAAAATCTAAGTGGGTTTCACGCATACGGTTTGCCGAAAATTTCACGGATCGGTCAGGTTAGACAGCCCTCTACCCATAAAAAAATAACCAGTTATAAAATATCACAAGCGTACGTTGCACTGTTCTCACGGGGCTGGACATGGTGACGCAGGATCGAATCCCGGCTAGCCGCAGTTGTGTTTATATATATATATATATATACGCACAGTCTATCTGTTTAGATTCCTTGATACAAATGTTTACAAACACCAATGTTAACAGACGCCAATGTTTACAAACACCAATGTTTATAGACACTAATGTTTATAGACACCAATGTTTACAAACACCAATGTTAACAGACACCAATGTTTACAGACACCAATGTTTACAAACACCAATGTTTATAGACACCAACGTTTATAGACACCAATGTTTACAAACACCAATGTTTATAGACACCAATGTTTACAAGCACCAGTGTTTACAAGCACCAATGTTTACAAACACCAATGTTTATAGACACCAATGTTTACAAACACCAATGTTTACAAAAACCAGTGTTTACAAACACCAATGTTTACAAACACGAATGTTTACAAACACCAATGTTTACAAACACCAATGTTTACAAACACGAATGTTTACAAACACCAATGTTTACAAACACGAATGTTTACAAATACCAATGTTTACAAACACCAATGTTTACAAAAAACCATCTTTGCAGACGAAACTAAACTAAGTAAGAAAACATAGCAACGGAAGCTGACAGCAAAAAAATAAAATCACAAAAGCTATAACAAGCATTAATGGTTTGACAAGCGACAATTGAAGTTAAGAAGCAGTGATAGCAAGTCATGGTGATGAGAGCAGTGGGAGGAAGTTGCTGGTATGGCAACAACTGTGTGTGGAAACGAATTGACAAGGTCGTGTATATGTCGTGCCGAATAGGTAAAATTGGTCAATTAGTAAGAACTCATTTAAAATTAAGTCCTTTCTAAAATTTTCTCTTATACGTTTAAAGATATATTTTTTTTATTTATGTTAATGTAAAATTTAATAATTTTGTACCAAAAGAATCTTAGAAAACTTACCTAACCTTATTATAACAAGCGCAATTTAATTTAGCCTAATCCAACTAAATATATTTTAGATAAGTTTAAAATAATTTAATAATAAACAAACACAATGAAATATATTTTTTTCATTAGGTTCAGAATGTTTTTTTTTTTTTTTTGCGAAACTATTGCATACGTAAATTTTTGTTTGCCTTATTCGGCAAGAAGAGCGTTGCTAATTGGGTCCATCCTTTTAAAACACCCTGTATATATCTGTGTATGTAGTAATCGCGAACAAGATATACAAGATGCAAAACAACCATAAAAGGGGGGGGGGAGTTGAATGATAATTCCAGGTCTTTTGTGTTGCAATGAACCCATCTTGAGGAGCTAGTAGTGTTGCAGAAATGAGTAGGAGTCTAGGTAGATTCGTTCAAGGGAACGACTCATAAAATGAGTGGGGTATTGAAGGTTCCTTAGATACCCTGGGCTCCACTGGCAGTGGAGCCCAGGATGCACTAGTTGGATCTTCCAGTCACAGTGGAGCCCAGGATGCACTGGCTAGATCTTCCAGTCACAGTGGAGCCCAGGATGCACTGGCTAGATCTTCCAGTCACAGTGGAGCCCAGGATGCACTGGCTAGATCTTCCAGTCACAGTGGAGCCCAGGATGAACTAGTTGGGTCTTCCAGTCACAGTGGAGCCCAGGATGAACTAGTTGGATCTTCCAGTCACAGTGGAGCCCAGGATACACTAGTTGGCCCTTCCAGTGACAGTGGAGCCCAGGATGCACTGTCTGGGTCTTCCCTTGACAGTTGAGCCCAGGATGCACTGTCTGGGTCTTCCCTTGACAGTTGAGCCCAGGATGCTCTGGCTGGGCTTTCCTTGACAGTTGAGCCCAGGATGCTCTGGCTGGGGTTCCCTTGACAGTGGAGCGCAGGATGCTCTGGCTGGGCTTCCCTTGACAGTGGAGCCCAGGATACACTAATTGGCCCTCCCAGTGACAGTGGAGCGGTCTTCCCTTGACAGTGGAGCGCAGGATGCTCTGGCTGGGCTTCCCTTGACAGTGGAGCCCAGGATGCACTGTCTGGGTCTTCCCACTGTACTTCCCGTGCATATTAACCCTTCAGAGTAGTCCAGCCTGTATTAACCGTCTGGTCTCTTCTGATGACGTCGGAGGCTCTCGATCTCAGGAAGTGGACCTATTCTCGGACAGAACCTGGATGCCTCTCGTCCACCCCTTTCCCCAGGCGCTGTATGACCACGACAGATTTAGCGCCCCTCTCCCCAATGAGTGTAATTACAATAGTCAGATATTAGTTGCCTGCCAGTCAGGTTGCTCAGTTGACAGGTTGACAGTTCAAATGCTCCTACCTCTTCAACTCCTGTTCCCTCTCCTGATACTTCAACGCGCACTTCATCTTCTTCTACTCACTCATCGGCTGCTATGTCCTCCCAGCCCCCCGGGCATTTCAGCTACTAAAATATTACACACATTTGCAACACCTGAGTATTTTTATTTTGAGACGTGTCGCCAACCAGTGGCGAGGTTGCCTTATTTTCGTATGTCATCTCTGTAATGGATTGAAAAAGACTGCTTGGCGAAACGTCTTCAAATACAGCTACCCAGGTGATGCATATTTGTCTGATTTCTCGTCTTGTCGGCAATGTGTACCAGATGCTGTAATGATGTTGTATCCCTTTTTTAGGTAGTTGTGATTTTATTTACGTCCCTTCCTTCTACGTTAACCAGCGCAGGTATTTTCATCGTCTACTTAGATAATAGTGTAGGTTCATACGTCTGTACTTTCTACCTAACATTGCCAAAGGCATAAAAGGTCTTTATGTGCTTTCTAACATTGTCCTAGACATAAAAAGCCTTTTCTACTTCCTAACATCGCCCTAGGCATGAAAAGCCTTTTCTTTCTCGCATTAACTCATCGTGGACATCACTACCTTTCTTCCCTATGTTTCTGATTCAGGGTTACCACTTTGAACGTTGATGTTATCCACTCTCATCCACCTGTTGTCACTCCATCCCCCGAGACTCCACAGCTTCTGAACAAACATTAGAACATATAGAGTCGTTGGTCACTTCTAACAGAGGTACTTAAGGTCCCAGGACCGAAAGGTTTTCTAATAATTACATCATAGTGTTTGTCCACTTGTCTTTTTAAGCCACTTTTCGGAATCAGTTACCTTGGTTTATACTCGTGAGAGTGGAGGTGCATGCGCCTATACCCTTTACATCAATGTTCTTGCTCAGTCTAGCTTTTACTGTCGTGAGTCGTCTAACCTTCCACAAGATCTCTCTTCGGCGTCGACCATTCCTCTGCACATTCTACCTTCCTCCCTTTTCTTTCATGTCGTTCATCCAAATCTTCCTCAGCATCCTCTTCATACTACACCTACAAAGTGTCTACATGGGTCATTCACTCACCTTTCTCTTCCTCAGTAAAGGACGCGATTGAAGTCAAAAATGTCTGTCTCTCAGCTTCATTCTTTATTATGAAATCTTTGACAAACACTCGAAAACGAACAATCTTTTGAGAATTTCCACTTAATATAAAACGTCAAGTTCGTCACTGAAGTGTCGACAGTAGAATGAGTTAAACTAAACGTTCAGCGAATGTACGTCTCTCAGTGTATCTGACGACAATAATAATTAATGTTTTCTTGTGTGTCTGTCTACCATCCTGTTTCTGACCTTCACGCCTCCGTTAATATAATAAAGTTTTATACTTGTTTAACTCTTTCACATCTGTCTTACAGAGGTGTCAAATATCACATGAAACTGTCTTAGTACCTCTTTATTTCTACCTTCGCATATTGACTTTATTAAACACTCGAGCTCAATACTTTCTCTTATTCTATTTTCTGCATTTTTATTTCTACGTGAATATTGCAATCGAATATGAGAAGATACATGAAAATCGGCCAGAGCTTCATATATTTTATCACTGTCTCCGGCTATTTTATTTTACAATCTACTGTCCCTAACTTATACAGTGAAAGGGCACTGCTCATACATAATGATGTTTTACGCATAATGATGTTCCATACATCATATTTCATATTTCTATGTTTCTTATACCTCTGCATTTAGACAATTACAGTTGTCATCTTATTATCATTGCTATTCTCTTGGTGACCTTTCTTCACCTCGTTACATCTCCTCACACAGGCGCTTCAACCCACGTGAGCGCTCTCACTCGTGCTCTCTCGTGGATAGACCTTACCAGTTGCTCCTCTTCTGTTGCTCTAAATTATGACTGGATCATAGTAAACATTATCTCCAAGATAGCAATCATTTTCCCATCCTCATTACATCTCGCAAATAAACCCGTCTTACTGTATATTGCAACTTACAGTAGCAATTTGGTGAGCTGTATAAGATATCTGTTTAAAAGACGACCAGCAACCTTATACCCATTCATCTACAACCTTATACTCAACAGTGATAAGACGAACTATATAATATATACACCTCAATCATATCTCCCATAATAATAATAATGTTAACGAAGAATGGGAATGAAGAGAAAATTATGCAATGGGATATGAAGATAAACAATATACAAACTGCAAGAGAATATGGGAAAAAATACCTGAGTCTCCACCTTGACAAGATACTTATATTCAACAAACATCCAACACAGATAGAAAAGTTTCTAAAACAGTGAACATTCGTTCTAAAAGACATTACTCTGAACCTCAAACCACATTACTCACACTACTGAGCTCCAATCTAGCCTTAGTTCCCTATGGTACGTGGGAACTGAAGCAGAGAATTATCTTAAACTTATCACAATGCAACGTAAGTCTGCCATTAGAACGACCTCTCAGTCAGATCACAAACAACACACATCCCCCGCTATTCAAAGGTTTAAATCCACTCATTATACAAAGCATTCACATATAATGTATGGATGCTAATCCATTATATAATCCTGTCTTGGAGAACTGAGACAAGACACAGACACAGACACAGATACAGACACAGACACAAGGCAAGAAGCAAAGATCTGTTAGTTATCTCTGGTGTATTACTTAAGTTGGGTAAACAATTCATGCAAGTGAAAGATGCTTACTAATGAGCATCTTACTGGAAGATTATGGAAACTCATTACATGCCAACGATCACTGAATAATCGTTGCTACAGTGTGTGGTGAGTTAACTCACTCAGGTGGTCGTGGCTACAGCGTGTGTTAACTCAGGTGGTCGTGGCTACAGCGTGTGTTAACTCAGGTGGTCGTGGCTACAGCGTGTGTTAACTCAGGTGGTCGTGGCTACAGCGTGTGTTAACTCAGGTGGTCGTGGCTACAGCGTGTGTTAACTCAGGTGGTCGTGGCTAGTGTCGGTGAAGGTTAACATTATACAGAATCAAGAGGCTCAGTTGGTAGCGCACACAGTTCGCATACTGAGTGTCCGTGGTTCAATCCCTGGTACGGGTGGAAACATTGGGCATGTTACCTTACACCGCTGTCCCTGTTCACCTAGCAGTAAGTAGGTACCTGGGCGTTAATTGACTGTTGTGGGTGGCATCCTGGGGAGGGGGGTAGTATGCATCAGATAGGGCTGGGCTTTGAAATGAGCTGAAGTAGGATAACAGCTCTTGGTCTGCAAAATTGATTTGTATAGAAAAAAGTAGTAATGATCGGGTTTTGGAGGCAAGGAATTAGTGAACCCGGCAAATAATTGTTGAGGCGGGGGCCAGGAGCTATAAATCGACCCCTGTAATAATAATATATAATAATAATAATAATAATAATAATAATAATAATAATAATAATAATAATAATAATAATAATAATAATAATAATAATAATAATAATCTTTATTTCTACAAGTACATATGCAACGTATATACAACTAGGTGAATATAAATGAGAACACACACGAAAAGCAATAATTGGATATTTTTTGAAGAACAAATGCGACATGATCACATAACACAAGATACAACACTGAGAGACATTGACAAGGTGGACAGGGACAACCTATTTTAAAAACGAAGAAAAATAGAAGGAAATTAAATTGGGGAAGCTTAAGAAGACCGAAGACGGAGTACAGACTCGGGATTAGAAAGTAAGTTTATTTAGGCAAAGGTACACATAAGTACAATTATCATACATATTGTAAATTACCTGGGATAACCCCCAAAAAGTCAGAGGGTCCTTGACAGTGGCTTCAAACTTCGAACAAGGAAAACCTTGTTTACAAGCCTAGTACCGAGCACATCCTCCAGGGGCGCACAGCAACCCAGCACGGTGGTGGCGTATACATACCTAAGATACCTAATAACAGAGTGAAGTGAACTTAACAAGGAGTCATTCGGGATTATATATCACATTTCAAACCATACCACGGGTGGGGTTCGAACCCGGGGTCAGAGAGTCAAAACTCCAGACCGTCGCGTAAGCCATATATCACATTTGTCAGACCTGTCATACCTGATCAAACATTTTAAGAAATTAAAAGAAACTTGGAGGTTCTGAGTGCTGCTGGAGCGGGAACAGAGAAAATTGTTCTACGAGAAGAGTCAAAAAAGAACCATTTATAAAGACCTTTAAAGAATAGAAAGACCAGGGAGACACGATAACAATACATGGTACTCACAGGTCTTGGCAGGGTAAAAAAAAAAACAATTAGGGATTATTTGAGAGACAGGGATTGTGGACAAGGAGGCAGAGAAATAAGTTAAAGAGGCAAATGAGAGACACAGACATCAGGAAATACTGATTCAGTATCAGGGAAGCCAGGAAGTGGAACGAACTGCAAGAGGAAGCGGTGAAAGGCAACACCTCACTCACTTTATAGTGAGTAAACACAGGTTTCACCATTCACGAAACGAGGGGAATCGGTCGATGCACCTCAACGCGGCCAGGAGCTGAAACTCGACCTTCGCAATTAAGAGAAGGCGATTTCGCTAGGCTAGTACACAGTACTTATCTGAATAATGCTTTAAAATAATATATTTTATTTGCCAGAATGATGAAGATTCTTGGCGAAAAATGTTTAAATCCGTAAAAAATCCGATTACCACAAAATGTTTCCCATATGGATTTAGTATTTCCTTTTAGTAAAAAAAAGTAATGTAAAATCCTTTAATGTTTAAATAAACCGAGCAAATGGGTCAATAAATAAAGTGGGAGAGTATACGAAAATAAATATAACTAACTAGCATATCGGAATCAGGAAGAATTTGCGTGATGAAGGTCCCTCTACTCCATGAATGGAGTGAGGGCGTGGAGGGCACCAGGAAAATACACAACTGGAGGTAAACTCCATACTCGGCGTCAAGTGTAAATATAACAAGATCCATAGAGTGAGTCATCACACTAGTTGATTCATGGTTGAGAGGCAACCTCCTGCAACTTATGCTAATTTACTTTAAATGTGTTAGTTTGTTAGGTTTAAAGCTTATCTACTGCCCGTGGGTCATTAAGGACACATTTCATTTGGACAGTTATCCTTAAAATAAACTGACGGTGTATATACTCTTAGATATACACTTATATACACCTCTCGAAGTGTACATCCTGTGTGTTTTGAATGCTTTGGTTAGCTGGGTGATGGGGTTTGAAACCTAACGACTACACGAAGGTTATTAAGGCTGCGCGTAACCTTTGCACAGCCAAGCAAGAAAGGAGACAGAAATACACCTTTGTGTATACATCCTATACATATACACATAAACACACACACGATCAGCATAAAACGCACATGACCACCAGAATGACTGACAAAACTAATAACAAAATAATCTTTTTTCAATAAAGGCCATCTCAAGACTAAACCACAGAACGGGTGCCCAGTGGTTTACGCACTGGCCCGGAGTTTTACGACACACCACGGGTTCAAACCACACCCGTTCCGTGGCTTGTTCGCAATCGTGTTATTTCGTGAGGCCAGACTAACTTTTATGTATAAGTTTGTAAACAACGTCACAACATATGCCATAATTAAAGTACAATATGCAACTGCAATGCTGTGATCACAAATTAAAACAAAGTGGAACAAATTCCACAACTAATAAATGTGCACAATAAAGATGGAAGCTGGAATAACTGGTATTTATATGCAGTGGATACCTTCATCAAGTACGATGTTTCGCCCACACAGGGAAGACCTTTATTACCCACAACGTTTTCCTCACACAGTGGGCTTTACCAAAGTGATGTAGGCCAGTGTGTAGGAGAAAGATTGTGGGTAATAATGTTATTCACTGTTTGGAACAAATACCGCGGGTAATAAAATTATCCACTGTGTGGGGCAAATACCGTGGGTAATAGTTATCCACTGTGTGGGACAAATACTGTGGGTAATAAAGTTATTCACTGTGTGGGACAAATACTGTGGGTAATAAAGTTATTCACTGTGTGGGACAAATACCGTGGATAATAGTTATCCACTGTGTGGGATAAATACTGTGGGTAATAAAGTTGTGAGAAATGACCTGCATGAGGTTTACAGGGTATTACCTGAATAATTACATGCAAGTAATCTGGGTGAGGTAAGTGGGACTTAGTCACAGTAGGTCGCAGGACTGTCACTCCTTCGATGCCCACTCCTTCACCACTCTCACAAAAAAAGCTTGACCTGACATTAAATTAATAATTACAATATTAAACATTAATACCAATAATGGTAAATTATAAAATAGTGTGGACTGTATAAAAATTAAAGGAAATGATCTCCAGAAGGATTAATGGGAACACTAATACACACAGACAGGGTAAGAATTTCTAATTGACACCACACCAAGCACATATGTACCAAAAGTTAGATAATTAAGAAATTTATATTACCCCTTACCATTTATATTATCATTGGATCACCACAACGCCTACGTAACAAATAGAATCCTACTGGCTAGTGAGAAATCTAAATGAAAGGACTAATGGTGTACATACTAGATGTGTTGCATGGTGACACCTCATTATTTCCACTATCACCACCTAATTCTGGACGCCCCGCAAATTTTCTGTCCCTATTCTTCAACAGGGGACTTTCCAGTACTTATTAATTATAGTCTGAGGTCGATCCATTCAATTATGGCCTCGATGACGCCGGATTACTAGACGATTTCACCACAACCAGTGCTCACACATTAATTCACTATGGCGTCCTCCTGCACACCCTCCTCGGAGTCACATTTTAATACACAATTATATTATTCATATTTACACATGCTGAATTTAGGAAAATTATAAAAAAAAATCCACAAAAGTTATTCGCTGTGTGGGACAAATACTGTAGTTAATAAAGTTAAGCACTGAGTATAAATGTCATGTACGGGAGCTTGCCGGTGCTGCGTACCACTCACTAGTTCCATGAAGATGAAATTCATGGAAGATTCTTTAGTTAGATAAAAAGAACAATAAGAGATGTGATAACTAGACATAAATTAATAAAATGAAAGAAAGAGAGACTGACTGATTGATTTTGAAGCCAGAAATAGAAACCATATTTTATTAAACCAAGTGTCAAATTTGATATAGCTTCCTGCACGAGGCAGTATTTTCTAATAGTGCTGACATGTGTATATACCTCTGCTTGTTTCTGTGTGGTGCAGTGATATACAATCGCTCGTGTGGTCAGGACACACAGGAGGGGAATGCAATAGCTGGAAACTATGCCTGAGGCTCAGTGGTGTACCCGTGACTGGGAAGAAACATGGCTTGTAACCAGGCTGCCTAGATTTTGGAGGCATTTGTAGCTTAGTGGTCTAAGGCTTCAAGTTGGGGAGCTATGCCACTCTCCACACTTGGGTTCGAATCCTGCTGACCACGATCTTTCTCTGTAAGTGCATGTATGTATGTATGTGAAAAATTAAAAAGCACATGCACACTCAGAAAATATGTGTGTGTGTGTGTGTGTGTGTGTGTGTGTGTGTGTGTGTGTGTGTGTGTGTGTGTGTGTGTGTGTGTGTGTGTGTGTGTGTGTGTGTGTGTGTGTGTGTGTGTGTGTGTAAAAATCAATATTTTTATAGAATATTTCATATTATTTTCGAAATATACATGAAACATTAAAGATCAGAAATGCTACATCGTATTTATTGCATATTTCGACGTTTTAGAGCGGTTTGAGTGCTTTCTCAAAACTCATTTTCACTAAATACTTATATTTTCACACTTTTAAATAGAATTTCTACTGCAATTGAAATTTATGTGTGTGTGTGTGTGTGTGTGTGTGTGTGTGTGTGTGTGTGTGTGTGTGTGTGTGTGTGTGTGTGTGTGTGTGTGTGTGTGTGTGTGTGTGTGTGTGTCACACTGGCCTGGCAGGTGAGGTACGGTCTCAGCTGCAATGATGTAACAGTCTGCTCACCCGCCCCACTGTCGCCTGCTCTCTTATTATATTTTCCTGTCATACACTAGCTGTACTCGCCTACTTGTGTCTGCTGGGGTCTAGTCACAGCTCCTCTCCCCGCCTCTTAACTCTTATAGACCAGTTTTATTGATTCCTGAACTCCGATTGCGCAATCATATCTTCCCTTTAAAATATGTGGTGTTTACTTGTACCAACTCTGTATCTAATGCAGGGGTCCCCAACCTGCGGTCTGAAGGTCGCATGCGGCCCTTCTAGGAAATGAATGCGGCCCTCACATGAAATTATGAATTCATTTTTATGTATGTTCCACACTGCACAATGTCAACAATTAAAAAATATTGTTATTATTCATAAAAATAACAAAAAATTACAAAATGCGGCCCTCCTTTAAATTTGGCTTTACAATTTGTCCCTTTCATACTAAAAGGATGGGGACAACTGATCTAAAATATTCCTAAGATTGAAAAAGTTCTTCTAATAACCTTATGCCTTATTTAAGTTATTATCTGTTAACTGTGTCCCTTGACTCCATCTCCTCTCATTTCAAAGAGCTTCTCCTTCTTCTTTCTGAAATATAATCCAGTACTTTGTAAAATATAATCCTTGATTCTTCTCTCTTCTAGTCTTATAGTGTAGTTTTATTTTTTATTATCTCAACTCCTTGTAGCGCATTTCTAAAGCGCTGTAGGGCTGTCTCTTATGGATTTATTTCTTCGAATCTCCACAGAACACAAAACAACTGAGGTGGGATTCTGAGAAGCGCAACAAGAGCAGTAACTCAGATGCTGGAGGCAGCAACACGGCTACAAAGTAGGAAGAAAACATAAATACTAATAATGGGAGAGTTCATTCATAAAAAAAATGACGGGAAGAACAGGAACTCTCACGAAGGGAAAGAAACATGGAAAGAGAAACTGAGATAGTCATGAAAACACCTTCATGAGCCAACATGGTAAAGACTTCGCAAAAGCAATAAGGAAAGGATGAACCGGCAAGACTAGAGCTGTTCTTTTCCCTAAGTGAAGTCAACACAGAAGAACTTGAATAAGAGAAACCTTTTGGAACAAACTTACACTGATTTTTGCTTTGTTACAAATCGCTTGCAAAACTTAGTGTGACATACTCTTATTTACTAGGTACATCTTGACAAGTAAGACACGTGTGCAACAGTTAGGTATCTTTAATCCAAAACGTCTCGCCTACACAGTAGGCTTCTTCAGTCGAATATAGGAGAATTATATGCGTATTGCAGTAATGTGCAACATAGAAGACTGGAAACAAGGTAAAACTCACTATACGTCACTGAAACAATTCATAATTAACCAACAATTTAGAGAAAAAAAGAGTTCAAAGGAACTTAAACATCATCTAAAGTTCCTCTACAAGTTGCAGGTTAGATGTGAAATAAAACAGAAACTCTAGTTGTTTCATTGTCAACACTGACGATGTTGATGTCTGATAGAGTCAGCAGCGATGATATTGACGACTGGCTCAGTTAATACCAGATATTGACGACTGACACGGTTAACACCTTTGATATTGTTGACTGACACACTCAACACTGATGGCGTTGATGACTAGCTCAGTCAACACTGATGGCGTTGATGACTAGCTCAGTCAACACTAATGGCGTTGATGAATGGCTCAGTCAACACTGATGGCGTTGATGACTAGCTCAGTCAACACTGATGACTAACAGAGTTTAAACACGGTGCTAATATAGCCACGATGTCTCCTAATACGTATACAAAAATACAACTTAATTCTTGTTCGTTAACGAAGTGAAGACGTACCACAAATACAGCAACAAAGGCTTAATTACTGAGCGGGTCATCCTGTGACTCAGACTGTGTCAGGGGCACTTTTCCTGACTAAGAAAACACCACCATGACCACCAACACTGCAGACGAAATATACGAAATTAGTGTGATGTGGGAGGAGGTTGAGAGTACCAGAGCTCATGGCCGATTACACTGATCAAAATTTTGTAAAAGTTATATGCTTCTTAAATGAGATTAGTTAATTCTTATGTGTGTTTCATGTCCTGTGTTACAAAGCTTTATCCCTATATACTCTCCTAGCTACTGCTGCTGGGTGCACCAGCTGCTAGGCGACACTGGCCGACTACAGCTGATGCAGCTGGGCGTCACTGGGTGGACAAATGTATCACAAAGGTCCACACAATGTTCTACTTCCCTTCAGGTGGTTCATCGTATTGATAACGGTTTAGGAGGGGGCGAAACATCGACTAGTTCTCACTTTCGAAGTTTTAGCTACAACTTTAGGCGTAGCTGGAGATCAATCTCACCATTTACATTTATTAGTAGTATATTTACGGGAAAGAGCTAAACTCGTATGTGTCATATCCTATCCGGAAATCTTAGGCAATAACTTTGTATCCTTGGAAATGGAAAGGAGGCTCCAATTCCTTTGATTAAGATCCCTTGAATGAGCTATTTGCTTAAACACTGAATTTAAATGTTCAATCTGGCTGACTTAACTAACCTAACCTGACATAACCTAGTCTAACCTAAGCTAAGCTAAGCTTATTTAACCTATGTTAGCTCATGCATTACACATCCATTACAATGGAATTACTTGTATTTTTTCATATAATTTTCTGACAGGTTGCTGACGTATTGCCTTGACATATAACCTCGGTGTCACCTGATCATGACAGCTCCGCCTCCCACGCCAGCCTGGTGTCCACTTCTTCCTTCATTACACTTCATGTGATTCCCCAAGAGTCTGTGGTCTATGGCACAGGGCCAGCTCCTGTCTGTGACATAGTTCTAGTCCTGGTCTCTGTTACTCTACTAGCACTGGGCTTTGTCACATTGCCAGCCCTGGTCTGTACAACAGGAAAAGCAAGGATTTGTGGCACAGTGCCAGCCCTGGTCTGTACAACAGGAAAAGCAATGATCTGCGGCACAGTGCCAGCCCTTATCTGTACAACAGGAAAAGCAATGATCTGTGGCACAGTGCCAGCCCTGGTCTGTACAACAGGAAAAGCAATGATCTGTGGCACAGTGCTAGTCCTGGTCTGTGTTACTCTGTTAACACTGGGCTTTGTCACATTGCCAGCCCTGGTCTGTAACCCAAGGTTGGGCTAGGACACATTACTGTACTAGTATGTCATGGCATATAACCAAGTGTCATGGACTATAATACACTGAGACACAACAAATATCATTTAAAAATTTGTAAATCGCCTAAATTAAAAATTACAGCTCTAAAACATGTGTTTTTATTTGCCACCTCAACAAACTAAAGTAACTTTGTCTAACTTCAAAACGCCATAAAAATGTTTTTTTTTTAGTTTTCTTTTTGCAGTTATACACAGTATATAATTCTCTATAATACGGTAAAATACTGGAAAATTGGTTCCTGCAGTGTACAGCAACAATTTAAACCTCAACATATGCTGTATTCTTTTCAAGACTGATGGACTGATTGCATCGACTCCAGGCTGAGGGACTGATTACCTGAAACCCCTTCTGATCTTCACCACTCGTGCTGTATTGGACTGATGAAGCCACTGTGTGGAGAAAATTTTCTCCTTTAAGCTCCCCAAGTGTTACAAATGTGTCAAATTTATCAATTTGTCGGGTCTCTGAACCATTCATCTAGGCTTTTCTCAGTAAGAAACATTAACATCGAAAGTCTGAAGACGATCTAAAGAGACATGCTGAGGTAAAGGCACAGAAACACGTACAACAATTTGCTCAATAAATTTGCCAAATTATTGCCTATACAGCCAAGAACCTCTACAATCCTCCTTCACAGCAAGACTCACCAGTGCTGATAGTTTGAAGCCTATCAGAATAAGCATTCTTTAATTATTACATGGAAATCAGTATATCAATATGTTTAATAGTTATGGAGCACTGCAGCAAGCCTACTGGCCATCTTCCATACGTTTAATAAAAACGGCATAGTGGGACTTATATTGTCGAATAACTACATGAATATTAATTTTTGAAAAATTTATCAGCACTGAAAGTTTGAAGGTTATCAGAAGAGGCATTCTCTAGTTATTACAAAGGAACCAGTAATCCACACTTCTTGAATTATGTTTGACATTTAAAATGTGGGCATATTAATGTTTGCAACTACATAACTCACGGGTAACTCAGTGGTTCGTGTGTTGATGAACGGATTCATTCAGTGGTTCGTGTGTTGATGAACGGATTCATTCAGTGGTTCGTGTGTGTTAATGAACGGATTCACTCAGTGGTTCGTGTGTGTTAATGAACGGATTCACTCAGTGGTTCGTGTGTTGATGAACCGTCTGATTCAAGTTGTGTCTGGATCTTTGATGGCGTTGGATGAGGTAGAGTTGGAAGGAGTGTGATACTGTGAGAAATATTACGTGGAAAGTGATACTGACACCAGGGTTACGCGAAGAAGGTAAATATAGACCTTCATTGTGTAGGCTGTGACACGGCTGCCTTGAACTTTGTCACATTTTTATCATAATTTCTTCACGTGTTGCACAGAGATTAATTAGGCTTTGTCACAAATTTTCTCACAGGATATATACACACCGAGAGATGTAGTATATCTCTCAGCGTATTTATGCTGAGAATTTACTTTAATCGCTATTTTAGGGATCAAAATATTCTCGTCTAGGTTATGTGAAGTAAGATTTGTCAAGTGTTTCCTGACGCGGGTCATATAACGACCCTCTGCTGGACCTTTTGGTCATCTGACCGAGACCTTCCGCTGGCTTACCGGTCCACCCCTTTAAAAATTATGGTTATGATTATAACATTATTCTCGTCTGGTGCTGGAAAGGTTACGTACAGCTTCGGTGACCCTCGTGCACTGAGAGTACATACACATGTATGTGTTTATCGCTCCATTACATATACAGTGAGTTTATTGTAGTTCTTATTTTGAAGATTAGCGTATTTTGTTGATAGTGAGCTGGCAACATTGCGTGTTTAACAGTGGAGCAGATAAAAAAAAATTCTGAGATAATAATCCTGGTTATTGTATATACAAATAAATAACCTACATGTATGTGGTAATAATACATGTATATTATAATATGCAGCTAGACCTTATATACGACCTGACCACATCCTACCAAGGCTGACTGGTTATGTCAAAGTTACTATCAAATATAACCTGTGTTATATTCGCTTGTATTCTGTTAAGAAGCCTGCTGTGTAGCCGAAAAGTTTCCTAAAGTGTTACACGTGTGTGTATCTTATTATTCAACTTGTCAACTTGCCACTGACATGCCATGGCATTAAGTGCCAGGAGAGCCACTGACATGCCATGGCATTAAGTGCCAGGAGAGCCACTGACATGCCATGGCATTAAGTGCCAGGAGAGCCACTGACATGCCATGGCATTAAGTGCCAGGAGAGCCACTAACATGCCATGGCATGAAGTGCCAGGAGAGCCACTAACATGCCATGGCATTAAGGGCAGACTATAGACTTATAGACTATGTACTTAATACTAGAGAAATTGATTGAGTTTGTTTTAGTTAAAACATTAGATTGTAACAGTTAATAAATTTGTTCAAATTACAATATGAGGATATTACATTGTAACAAGTGTTTTGTAGGATGGTTATATAATAGTAAAATTGAAACAAAATTATAGGAAAATAACAGTGAGCATTGTTGAAAATAATTTACAGAATGAGTATTTAGTTTAGGGTGAGTAGGTGGTTTTTGAGAAGAGTCTTAAATTGATGTTCAGACAAGGTTATTTTAGTTTTAACTGGTAATGAATTCCAGATTTTGGGACCCTTTATGTGCATAGAATTTTTACATAGGGTGATATGGAGACGGGGTATATAAAAAAAAATCTGTCTTGTGTTATGGTCCTGTCATGGGTCCTATTAAAGTTGGTGAGGAGAATTTTGAGCTGAGGGTTTATAATAGAGTGTAGAGTTCTATGTATGTAATAGGCACAAGAGTAAGTGTGAATGTTCTTTACGGTGAGTAGTTTTAGGCTTTTGAATATTGGTGAAGTATGCTGTCTAGAGTGGGAATTTGTTATCATTCTGACTGCAGCCTTTTGCTGGGTTATGAGTGGTCTAAGGTGATTTAATGTTGTTGATCCCCATGCACAGATTCCATAGGTGAGATACGGGTAGATAAGTGAATGATATAGTGCAAGGAGAGCTGATTGTGGTACATAATAGCGTATCTTTGATAATATGCCTACTGTTTTTGAGATTTTCTTGGAAATTTGTTGTGTGTGTGTTTGGCTACTGTCAATGTAAAAATAAACACATAAGCAGTATGTGAGTCTTGTGATGGGTGAACCATTGAGCGTTATGTTAAGTGGAACATTTGTGGCTCTGTTTCCAAACTGAATGAAGTAGGTCTTGTCAGTATTGAGAGTAAGCTTATTAGTCGTCATCCAGGTTGATATTTTCTGTAATTCGGCATTAACAGTGTTGGCCAGTATGACTGGATTTGGGTGAGAGAAGACATATGTTGTGTCATCTGCAAACAATATGGGTTTGAGTAGTTGAGTAGTTGTCTGGGAATAAAGCTAAAAATACCCATTTCACATAAAACTAAATATTTCATACATTTGACAGCAATCTGAAATTCAACAAATTCAACACATATCTAAAAAAATTCCAACACTGAGGGCATTCTGTCAAAAATACACTACTTTGTTCCCCAAACAACATTACTCTGTACCTCTAATCTGTCCTTACCCCACTTATTGTATTTGTTCTTAGGGATCTACTAGAGTAACTCACTCATTGTTAACCAACATAAATCAGCTGTTAGAATAATCACCCAGACAACACACACTCCCACTATTCAAGTCTCAACTTACTGAACAAACAACATATCCACACTTACTACTGTGCATTTTATGTATACAAGACTCTTAGAACGAACTTCAGCCCAGCGCTCCGATTCTTCCTGCAGAACTGCAACAGAACACACAGACACATTACAAGAAATAAGGAGCTCTTTGGTATACCGTGTGTTCGACTCAACCTATGTAGGGACGCCATGAAATAAAGGAGCCTAAAATTTGGAACGCCCTTTCAGAAGATGCAGAAAGTTACCCATCAGCCACCAGCTTCAAAAATAAAAAACACCTCATAATTCTTAACTTAAACCCTGTATAGACATTTTACTATCACTTTCAATAGTCGCTTCCACTTCTGCTAGTAGAACAGTCTACTATTAGAATAGTCTTCAACACCTCTGTGTTACAACGCTACTGAATTATCTCCTAAAAGTCTCTGAGACGTATGCTTATTTATTGTCCATCTTGCCCAATAATGCTCCAGTGTTTACATAAAATATTCATCAATGTATTTTGTATATTGTAATCACAACTTTGCTTCCTTTCCTATCCTATCATTGGGTTCAGTTTCATTAAGTCGTTTTTCATAATTTTTGTTCCTTAGTTCTGGTACTAGTTCTGTGGTAAACCTTTAGACTTTCGTAACTCCTTTTTGAATCCTGGACGCCACGCCGGCGCCGTGTATTCTAGTGGTCAGTTATATTGTTGACAGCGTCCTGAATGCTTCTACAGATAACTGATTGTAATTTTTATTTGCTAGCATGATCAACGCCGACGAAATTATTCGGTTTGTTTCAGGGGATAGGCACACAAATAACCCGCACATGGGAGAGGGGAGCTTACGACGACGTTTCGGTCCGACTTGGACCATTTACAAAGTCACACTAACAAAAAGGAGAGAAGGAGGGAGTATATATAGGCCAGCAGACATTGACGGGAGCAAGAGAGGAAGTAGGAAAGGAAGAAGAGAGGTAGTAGTAGAGGTAGTAGTAGAGGTAGTAGTAGAGGTAGTAGTAGAGGTAGTAGTAGAGGTAGTAGTAGTAGTGGAGTCAAAGACTAAGAGGAGCACTGCAAGGGAGCTAGGGGCCCACAAGGGAGTTAGGGGCCCACAAGGGAGCTAGGGGCTCACAAAGGGTAGGAACGGTATTGTGCCTTTTTGTTATTTTCAGGGGATAGGCTTTGTATAATTCGAACTATAAGTCTTTATGGAAGTAAATGGTATAAAATACCATAAAATGCCAAAATTCCAAGACGCCTTGGACCACTAGGACATAAATGCTTCGACCATCAAGTGCCCATTAACAATGGACATGTCACCCATTATGCGAGCACATACATGCCCATGGAAGCTACAAGATTAATTTCATTCTCCTCCCGTTTGGAATACCAGTCTTCACCAGCTGTACACATATTAATGCATTTACGAAAAATGGTTTGAAGCGATTAATAATACGTATGTAATTTTAAAACCTTTATTTCAATGGTATATGGGGACATACGTGTGTGGGGGTGGGTGTCAGGGGTGAGTGTGGGTGTTATTAGGGTGTGTGGGTGTGGGCAAAATGTTTATATAAGCGTTCTACCTTGAAAACTAGGCGGTGTCCCCTGCCACATCTCTCACTTCTGGATACATAAAAGGTGAACCCCACCTGCGCTTGTAGCGTCTCCCCGCCTCCTGCTGAGTCTCCTGCTCACTTCACCTCACTTCTATCCTGCTCCCATCACTTCGTTTCTCTCCTACTTCCATCACCACACTTCTCTCCTGTACTCATCACTAAAAAATTTCTGGTGATCTTCAAAACCAGCCAGGTTGTGGTTTGTACGTTGGACAGCGCAAGGATCAAGCATTGGTTCACCAAGAGGCCTTGTTTTGTGGACGGGCCACGGGGGCGTTGACCCCAGAAATCTTCTATGTCAACTCCCTCATTCATTTTCTCCATTTCCCACTTTTCTCGCCTAGTTCTGCCCAGTATAGTGCTCAACGTACCTCCCTAACGTATGTTACTGTTGTTGCCGCTGCTGTTGTTGTTACTACTGTTGCTGTTACTACTGTTGCTACTGCCATAATTACTGTTGTTACTACTGCCGTGAACACATTCTTGATGTTTCTTGTTACTGCTGTTATTGCTAACACACAGGTCAACACAGGTGGGAAGGGTGAGGAAGCTTGAGAGCATAATAGACAGAATTAACAAATGTACGAGATTCGGAGTATTTATAACGTTTATCAGAAAACGCAGTGATTAAAAAATGCACCTTAACAAAGCATAATAGAACGCAAGATGATGCCCACCTACACACGCTAGATCTGACATTCAGATAATCTAGAGGACACAAACTCAATATATAAATATATATATATATATATATATATATATATATATATATATATATATGTTGTATGTGTGTGTATGTTTGTGTTTGCTCGTATACAAATACATATATGAATAAACAGAAGAATGGAGAGGATTCGAACCGTGGTCCTGATAAATGGCAGGTCCAGCACTGTACCACTGAACTACGAGGCTTACAATAGTTTGTGCAACAGAGGTCCCCAACTGCTGGCAGACTTTTATTTATCAGCAAGGTATAGCTTGGCCTCTCCCACTCTCTGGAAATAAGGGTTCACTGGCATGACCAGCCATGTCTGAAGACGGACTTTAAGGGTGGCCGCAGCTCTTGGTCAGTCAGTAGGCAGAAGCTCACTACCCTGAGAGGACTGGGGAGCCGCCCAGCCTATATCACCACTATCACAACACAGCATCTCATCTGCCAGTACATTCACGCACTGAGAGTGATTATCGCGAAGATTTGAACCTTCCTGGTCGTGCTAGGCTATCTAGCATGACCGGGTTGTTAAGTGGGCAATATTCCTCTTGAGTGTTAATCTAAAACTGCTGGTTCTCGTGTGTTTGTTGAGCTCCAGCTTTTGATTCTCTTGGTAGACTTGGGTGGGGAATTGTACTGGGTAGGGAGTTGTACTGGGTAGGGAGTTTTACTGGGTAGGGAGTTGTACTGGGTGGGGAGTTGTACTGGGTAGGGAGTTGTACTGGGTGGGGAATTGTACTGGGTAGGGAGTTGTACTGGGTAGGGAGTTGTACTGGGTAGGGAGTTGTACTGGGTAGGGAGTTGTACTGGGTAGGGAGTTGTACTGGGTAGGGAGTTGTACTGGGTAAGGAGTTGTACTGGGTAGGGAGTTGTACTGGGTAGGGAATTATATTGAAAGTTTTGAGGTGAGGCTACTAGGCCTCTTGTGTTAAGTACATATACAGAGGGTTGGGGTTATGTGATACAGAGTTATGTGAAACAGTTATGTGACGCAGGGTTATGCGAAACAGGGGGCTGGGATTATGTGATACTGGATTTTGTGATACATGGTTATGTGAAACAGGGGCTGGGATTATGTGAAACAGGGTTATGTGATACAGGGAGTGTATCTGTGTACAGTATACACATTGATGCGCAGGTGTTGTACATAGCTAACTGCTTACGGTTGCCTCAGAACACACTCGTACGTATACCCTTGTTGGCGGTACCAGAGGTGTAGAATAGTGGTACCAGGAAAGCTGAGTTAGGCACTGCTGAAGTAGGCAAGGCTGAGCCAGGCACTGCTGAGGTAGGCACTGCCAAGCAAGGCACCGCTTCTGACCCTCGAGGTCAAAATGGTGCCGGTGTCAATTCTTTCACTACGAAAACATGATCCTGGTGGAATAAGTTCACTGTTTGTGCTGGCACTTGTACTGAACAGTGAGTGACCTTATACTACGTTGGGTGATGGGCCAGACAGGAAATCTTTGGGTGGGTCTCGCCAGATGGGGGGCACGGCATTACCACCAAAAGGACTGAAGGACTCAGGCCTGCGTATATTGACTCTAGAAGAAGTAAAATACATTTTGATATGCGATATTTTTAACTATCTGTTCTTCTATCATAAGTACACCAGCTGTTCTACTATCATGGGTACACCAGCTGTTCTACTATAATGGGTACACCAGCTGTTCTACTATAATGGGTACACCAGCTGTTCTACTATCATGGGTACACCAGCTGTTCTACTATCATGGGTACACCAGCTGTTCTACTAGCATGGGTATACCAGCTGTTCTACTAGCATGGGTATACCAGCTGTCCTACTAGCATGGGTATACCAGCTGTTCTACTAGCATGGGTACACCAGCTGTTCTACTAGCATGGGTACACCAGCTGTTTTCCTAGCATGGGTACACCAGCTGCTCTCCTAGCATAGCTACACCAGCTGTTCTACTAGCATGGGTACACCAGCTGTTCTACTAGCATGGGTACACCAGCTGTTCTACTAGCATGGGTACACCAGCTGTTCTACTAGCATGGGTACACCAGCTGTTTTCCTAGCATGGGTACACCAGCTGCTCTCCTAGCATAGCTACACCAGCTGTTCTACTAGCATGGGTACACCAGCTGTTCTACTAGCATGGGTACACCAGCTGTTTTCCTAGCATGGGTACACCAGCTGCTCTCCTAGCATAGCTACACCAACTGTTCTACTAGCATGGGTACACCAGCTGTTCTACTGCATGTTTACACCAGCTGTTCTAGCATGGCTACACCAGCTGTTCTACTAGCATGGCTACACCAGCTGTTCTACTAGCATGGCTACACCAGCTGTTCTACTAGCATGGCTACACCAGCTGTTCTACTAGCATGGCTACACCAGCTGTTCTACTAGCATGGCTACACCAGCTGTTCTACTAGCATGGCTACACCAGCTGTTCTACTAGCATGGCTACACCAGCTGTTCTACTAGCATGGCTACACTAGCTGTTCTACTAGCATGGCTACACCAGCTGTTCTCCTAGTATGGGTACACCAGCTGTTTTCCTAGCATGCTACACCAGCTGCTCTACTAGCATGCTACACCAGCTGCTCTACTAGCATGGGTACACCAGCTGTTCTACTAGCATGGCTACACCAGCTGTTCTACTAGCATGGCTACACCAGCTGTTCTACTAGCATGGGTACACCAGCTGTTCTACTAGCATGGCTACACTAGCTGCTCTACTAGCATGGCTACACCAGCTGTTCTGCTAGCATGGCTACACCAGCTGTTACTTAGCGAGGCTGATCACGTCAACATATAATAAAAATCATCTTCGGGAGACATTTTCTTTGACCAAGACAATATTTCCAGCCTTGTTATGTTTACCAACAAATCCTAATTACCTTAGCCAATATGCTCCTAAATTATTTCCATGCAGTGACCTGAGGATATCTTTTCTGATTTGCTTCAGATTACCAACTTTGGTAATTTCGGCCCTGTGGGACCGAAACGTTGTCATAAGTTTCTCCTAAGCACGGTTTATTTGTGTCTTGTTCTGTCCACGGTATTGTGACTTATTCTCTACCAAGCTTAGCGTATCCTTCATAAAGGAAGATCCGGATTATTATTATTAATAGCGTGTGTTATAACAATTTGTCAATTTTAATACAAAAATTAGGTAGAATATTTTTTACCATTTAATAACTTGAGAATTTCTTATCAGAACGGCTTCAAACTTGCAAAAATAATGTTTCCAATCCAAAATGAAGATGCCGAAAAGTTTTGGGCTTTGTAGGTGTAAATTTTCCAAATTTATTTAAATCTTCTAAACGTTGGTTGTCTTGCAATGACTTGAAAATGACTGTTCTGATCCTCTTCAAACTTTCACCGCTGGCGAGGCTTTCCGAAAGAAAGGATCGTGTTGTTTTTGTGTTGTGTACCGGCCAATTTGGCATCATAAAAAAAAGTTGTATGTAATATTTTGAAATGAAAGGAATGGGGGCTGTGGTTATAGATGGGGATGCCTGTCTTGGGTCTAGTAACTACCGAAGCTCATCTAGTGGTTGTGTATGGTACGGTTCTGTATGGTACGGTTCTGTATGGTACGGTTCTGTATGGTATCGTCAAGATGTGGATAAATACTTATGTACAGTTCGGGACTTCATCAGTTCTATGACTTATAAAGTGACTTCATCGGTTCTAAGACTTATAAAGTGACTCGAGGGCAAAAGTTTACTTTAATGAATACTCTCGACTGTATATAAGTGTCTCCAAAAACGAATTTATTATTTGTTTTACTGATTAACACACTGGCCGTCTCCCACTGAGGTAGGGTGACCTGAAAAAGAGCAAACACTCTTACCTCCACTCATTTCATCACTGTCTTGCCAGTGGCGCGCCGACACTGAAGTTCAGATGCCCCTCGAAAATGCAAATATCCCCACCCGTCCTTCAGGGCGTAGGCACTGTACTTCCCACCTCCAGGACTCAAGTCCAGAAACCGGTTTTCCTGAATCCCTTCATAAATGTTACCTTGCTCACACTCCAACTGCACGTCTAGACATATAAAAACCACTTGCCTCCACTCCTATCTAACACGCTGACACATGCCTACTAATCCTTCATTACCCCCTCCCTCCAACTATTCCTAGGGCGACCCCAGCCCTTCCGTCCCTCCACTGATTTATACACCGTCTGAGTCATCCTATTTTGCTCCATATTCTTGATGTGTCCAAACCACCTCAATAACTCATCTTCATCCCTCTAGATAATACTTTTAGTAATCTCACGCCTCTTAATCTTCAAACTACGAATTCTTGGCATAATATTCACACCCCAGATTGCCCTCTTTCACGAACTTTTCACTGCCTCCAGCCTAGTCCTCGCTGCAACATTCACAATCCATGCTTTAAACCCATATAAGAGTGTTGGCACCACTATTACTCTTATACATTCCCCCTTTTTCCTCCATGGATAACGTTCTTTGTCTCCAGAGATGCTTTATTGCACCTACCATCTTCCCTTCCCCCCCCCACGTCAATTGTATGACTCATCTCGATTTTCATATACCCGTCTGCCGACAAGTTCACTCCCAAATATCTGAACACATTCACTTGCTCCATACTCCAGTCTTCCAATCTGATATCTAATCTTTCACTACCTATTTTTTTTGTTATTCTCTAAACCCTGCTTTTACCTATGTTCACTTTTAATTTCCTTCTTTTACATACCCTCCCAGATTTGCAGCTTTCCTTTAGAATCTCCCAAAAGCACCGTATCACCGGCAAAAAGCAACTGTGATAACTACCATTTTGTATAGATTCTTTATCTATTAATCCCACACTTTTTCCCAACACCTTAGCATTAACTTTTTTCACAGCCCCATCTATAAATATGTTAAACAACGCATCTAGCTGAACTTTAAGGATCATTCAGCACAAGGAGTGCTGGAGGATTGATAATCTATGTAATAATCACTAGACAGTCACCCAATTTAATTATAGACTAAATAACCTAAAAGATTTGCTTTCACAGTATAGTGTGTCATCACCACTAAGAGACTACGAGGATATAATTAATATTTTATGGAGTTTAAGCACACTGAGTGACTGTTGTCTATACAAGAGACAAGGGGGGTCTTGCTTATGATGTATGAGCCACGGGGGTCTTGTCAGTAACGCATGAACCACGGGGGTCTTCTTGCCTGTGGCCTCTTACACAAGGAAAGTCTTCATATACATACAATAATAAATGATACATAAACGTGTAGGAAAACATTGTAAATTTGCATGAAATTACAGAGGAAATTTAATCTGATTACAAATCATTCTTTATAAGGTTGGTGTAGTAGGTTCAAGACCTACAATCATTTGATATTCTTCGAAAATATCGCCGTGGACAAGTATTAAATTTTTCGTCTCCTAATATTTATAAAAATAATTTTGGAACTCGAGAAGTCTTGAGTCTTATAGTAATCTTCAAAAGTCTAATCTTAAGGAGTCATGTAGATTCGACCGTCTAAAGTCTTTTATAGCCAGTCGTCTTAAGCCTTGTGTCTTCTGAATTTTAAGAATTGTCTGAAGTAGTTTACTCTGGGCTACTAAGACTTCATCTTATTGCTTGTTGCATTTATCTTCCAATGTTAATGTATTTTAATTAGGGTATTCCCGTATTTTTCTTCCTTGATGTCTGCTGGATGTCACAGCTCTGTTATGTTTTGTCTTGGTCTTGTCTTCAGTTACGTCTTGTGTTGTGAGAGTCATCCTCTTGACGTGTATTCATCTCAGGTAGAATGTATGTAGTAGTTTACATATACCATTTATTTCCTTACACATACCCGCCTAACATGTTTACATCTCCCCAGGTCATGTTTACATCTACTCTCTTAACCTGTTTACATCTGCCCAGGTCATGTTTACATCTACTCTGTTGACCCGTTTACATCTATCCAGCTAATGTGTTTACATCTATCCATCTGTGTTTACATCTACCCAGCTAATGTGTTTACATCTGTCCATCTGTGTTTACATCTACCCAGCTAATGTGTTTACATCTATCCAGCTAATGTGTTTACATCTATCCATCTGTGTTTACATCTATCCATCTGTGTTTACATCTACCCAGCTAATGTGTTTACATCTATCCAGCTAATGTCTTTACATCTGTCATGGTAATGTGTTTACATCTATCCAATGTGTTGATTCTTTGTATCTAGCGTAACTGTTTTACGATGACGGTCGTGCAGGTACTTAATTTTAATTAACTAAGGTTAGTTAAGGTTTGTCAGGAAACGGGAAAAGTGTTTTCTGACACGGATTTTAGTCATATGACCCACAGCTGGAGCTTCTGGTCATCTGACCGAGGCCTTCCACTGGCTTACCCGTTCACCCCTTTAAAAATTGTGGTTATAATATCGTGGAAGATTGCGTGTTGTTCTGGTAGCGGGAATGAATGATAAGGCTCTTCGGAGGCTTGTTACTTTATTTGGAGTCTTATACACAGGCAGTGTGTTTTTGCCCAGGCCCAAAGGGCCATGCCAGGGAGAGACGGAGTAAACACTTGTTGACTGAGTGACGTTGGCTGCCAGAGTGAGACAGAGGAAACGTGGTGCGAGCTGAGATAGGTAGGCCTATAGGTGGAAATAAATTGTATAAAATACCGACACAATGGAAAAATATACACATAAGCAGTATAATGTGATCCTTTATTGACAACGTTTCTCCCACGCAGTGGGTTTTATCGAGTCACAGACAGATCTACCTGGAAAAAGAGTAACATGAGTATTTATAAGATTTAGTCAGGTGGAGAATGCTGGGTCGACAACTCCCTTCCATTCCTTGATGTTCTTCTCTGCAAAGCTGACCATGAACTTCGTTTTAAAGTCTATCGAAAACCTACCAACCAACACGATCTTCTCCACTTCTACTCTCACCACGACACCAAGACTAAACGTGGTGTAATTATAGGCTTTTTCCTGCACGCACTCAGAATCTGCAGCAGTGAGTTCCTTGAGGAAGAATGCTCCCTTATTGAGCAAGTTTTTTCTAAACTTCACTATCCTCATCACTTCATTAGAGACTGCAGACGACGGGCATTAAACATCTTCAACACACCCAGAGAAGACACTGCTGAGAAGAGATACATAGTCCTCCCCACCAACTCCATTGCCAAACACGTTTCCAACATTTTTTCCAATACCTCATTCCAAGTATCTACTTCCACATCCACCACCATCAAGGACATTACCAGTAACAGACAGGACAAGCTTCAATCCACTGCAGGGGTATACACAATTCCTTGTAATGACTGCAGCAAATTATACGTTGGCGAAACATCCAGAGACCTCCAAACACGCATTTCAGAACACCAGTACGCAGGCAGATCTGACGACCTAAGAAATGCCTGTGTTCAACACCGAAATTTACACAACCATTTAATCAACTACAGAAACGCAAGACTCATCGCCAGAGAAGACAACACTCAATACCGAAGAATCCTGGAATCATCACTTATCTGTATATCCAACAACTTCAACCAGAACAACGGCTTCTACAACATAGCTGAACCTATTGCCAAGAAACTTCTTCAACGCTATCCCACCTAGAACTCAAGAATGGAACACTGCAGGTCCTTTAAGTCACACAAGGTTATAAACTATCACACTACTTTGAAGACTGTCACATGCAGCATTCTCGACCTGACTAAATCTTATAAATACTCATGTTACTCTTTTTCCAGGTAGATCTGTCTGTGACTCGATAAAGCCCACTGCGTGGGTGAAACGTTGTCAATAAAAGATCACATTATACTGCTTATGTGTTTATTTTTCCAGGCCTATAGGTGGCAGCACCAGCGTGGCATGGTATATGAACCCAGCTGGGCATGCAATAACTATAACCATTAGATTAATTATCTTTGGTTTTAGAATTTTTAATTACCTGTTTGTAGTTACATATTTGTAATCCAATTTGTATAATTTCAGGGTTGCATTGTCCCGTCTTCTATTATAATATTATAACGATTTTTAAATTCTAAATTATTCTGGCACAGGGTTTCTTCTCTGGTTTTATTTCAGCCATATGAATTTTTTTTTAATCCTCCTCTAGGTGTTCACATCAAACCCAAAATTTATGAATTGTTTCAGCCATGTATTGTGGATTTTATATATCACTTAGACGTACTTGGGTTCAGCATGTGGGTTCGTGTCTTGTGGTTCAGTCTAGAGGCGTAGTTGGTCCCTAGTTTCTTGTTTAGTTTTGTTATCTGTTTTTGTAATCCAAGTAGGGTTTCGACCTCCACTGCTTCGCTTCCTGGCCTGGCTCACTGCGCTCTTTGACTCATTTGGAAAGTCAGATTCCATTTATGTTTGCCTTGTCCCAGTGCCTCCCATGTCCAGCCATCTGTGGCTACCTTGTCCCAGTGCCTCCTATGTTCAGCCATCTGTGGCTGCCTTGTTCCACTCCTCCCATGTCCAGCCATCTGTGGCTGCCTTGTCCCAGTGCCTCCCATGTCCAGCCATCTGTGGCTGCCTTGTCCCAGTGCCTCCCATGTTCAGCCATCTGTGGCTGCCTTGTTCCACTCCTCCCATGTCCAGCCATCTGTGACTGCCTTGTCCCAGTCCTCCCATGTCCAACAGACATTGAATATTTACCTAACCGCATTTATCTTGCTAAGTTTGATAGAGATGATATCCAGCTCTTGGACCCGCCACTTAGCTCTCGGTTGACCATCATGATCTATATTTTCCGTATTATCATTTTAGCTTACAGCATCTAATGTTTACTTCTCTAATTGCGTACGCTTTTCCACGTTTAAATTTATGAATGTCTCTAGCATAGAGAGTGTACCTCTCTAATTACATTTTTCTACCATCGCCACACTTAGTTTTTTCACAATGTATAAGCGATATAAGGAAGGAGTAAGATCGCAGAAGTTTAAAGAGGATCGAATACTTTTTGCAATGTATAAGCGACACAAGGAAGGAGTAAGATTGAAAAAAAAAGTTTAAAAAGGACTGAATACTTTTTACAATGTATAAGCCATATAAGAAAGGAGTAAGATCGGAGGAAAGAGAGAAATTTAGAGAGGAACAGCTCAAATTCAAATTCAAAATTTATTTCTATAATGTTGTACAAAGATAATGTAGTCTAGATGTAATTAAAAAATTGCCAGACACAAAAGAAAGCCACCAGTGTGCAATGCCTTTCTGGCAGCTAATGAATAAAAATAGTTGGTAACGTCTCTGAGATTCATTTGGGTGTTCAGCCATGTTAATACTTGTAATTGTTGTCATGCTCCTGCTCTTGGGTCTCACCTCTTAACCTGGGTTCTGTCATGGCTGCTTCTATAACCATAAATGTCTGAGTCGTCTGGCTCCTTTTCATTCACCTAGAGCTTTCTTCCTCATTTCTTTATATCTATATTTAATTTCCAGTTGTGTGTCCTCGTTCTGCTTCCTCATATGTTGGTCTGTCTATACCAAGTCTGCACACTTGAGTATCTTTGATGTCATGATCATTTCTCCTCTGATTTTCATCGTCGTAACTGTGAGGTTTAGCTTTCATAGTCTTTCCTCGTAGTTCATGTTGTTCAAAGAGTGGATCAGTCTGGCGGCATTCCTTTGTACGTTTTCAGCTTATTTACATATTTAAGTTAAGTTCTTCATGGTGGCAGTGTGTTCTTTTCTACTGTTCTTCCTCCATTGTGAACAGCGTTTAACGTGGAATTTCGTCCAGGTTTGTGTGTGTACTCAGCTAATTGTACTCAATTGTGGTTGCAGGGGTCGAGACTTAGCTCCTGGCCCCGCTTCTTCTGTGTGTGTGTACTCACCTATATTTGGCTGGAAGGGTCGATTCTCAGCAGCTCCTGGCCCCGTCTCTCCGCTACTGAATTCACTCCTGGCTACGACAGCCCTGTCATACTTATTCTTAAAGCTGTGTATGGATTCTGCCCTTTTCCTCTTCGCTGTCTAGGTCGTTCAAATTCCTGCCACTCTAAGACTATAGATGTATTTCCAGCCGTGACCTAATTGTACCTGAGACCTAGTGTACCTGAGACCCGCCTCCCAAACTCACTCTCCCTGACCACCCTGTTGTGATATCTTGAGATTGTCTTTACAATATCATGTTTATGAGAAACGGGAGAACTGAGACCGGGTCTTCTGTTTCTGTCTGTCAGCGAAGACATGAGTCTTGGCATCTAATCTTCACACTCTAGGTCAGATAGGGTACTCTAGCCTCTCTGGAGACCACCTGGTGATTTTTTCAATGGGAAGTGACCTCTAGCCAGAGGTTATGGGAGGTGTGGAGGAATTTATAAGCTCAGGGAAAAGTAGCTATGAGAAGGATCTAATGGCTGTAATCATAACAATATTTTTTAAAGGGATGGACCGGTAAGCCAGCGGAAGGCCTCGGTCAGATGACCAAAAGCTCCAGTAGAGGGTCATCACATGACTAAGACCCGCATCGGGAAACACTTGTCCTGTTTCATGACTAACCTTACCTAACCTAACCTAGCTAAGAGGGAGACTTGATGAGGAGCTTTGATTGGGCGTAGAGCTGGGAGCTGTTTGAGGACTTGGTGGACGGAATCTGTTGTAATCATGTCACCCCTGTTCTTTCTATCCTCTAATATCGTCAGGTTTTGTTCCTCCAGCCTCTCACAGGTCATACCCTCGGCTCTGGGACTAATTAATCTGCAGACTTCTGTGCGGGTTCCATGTAGGCGCTGCAAACTCCAAGATGGGTCCGACATATAGCGTGTATAAGGTCTTGAATACCTCCTTGGTGAGGGTCTTGAAAGGTATTAAGTTTACCAGCCTCGTCTTTGCCGTAGTGGTTATTTGGAAAATTATTGTGCCTCAGGCGACATGCTTGGAACTGTGCTCACCCCGAAGTCCTCTTTCAGGAAGGTTAGCAGTCTGTACTCGCCTATTTGTAGATGCAGGGATCGATTCAAAGCTCCTGGCCCCACCTCGTCGCTGGTCGCTACTAGGTTTACTCTCTTCATTCTCCATGAGCTTTATCGTACGTGTTTGCCTGGAGAGAGTTCCGGGGGTTAACGCCCCCGCGGCCCGGTCTGAGACCAGGCCGTGTGTACTCAATTGTACTCACCTATTTGTGGTTGCAGGGGTTGAGTTACAACTCCTGGCTCCGCCTCTTCGCTGGTCGCTACTACGTCCACTCTCTGCTCCATGAGCTTTAACGTACCTCTTCTTAAAGCTATGAATATATTCTGCCTCCACTACATCACTTCAGATTATTTCAATTCCTGACAACTCTGTGGCCGAAGAAATACTTCCTAACATCCCTGTGACTCATTTGAGTCTTCAACTTCCAGTTGTGACCCCTTGTTGCTGTGTCCCATTTCTGAAACATCCTGTCCCTATCCACCTTGTCAATTCCTCTCAGTATTTTATATGTCGTTATCATGTCCCGCCTATCCCTCCTGTCCTTCAGTGTCGTCAGGTTGATTTTCCTTAACCTCTCCTCGTAGGATATACTCCTTAGCAAACCTTTTCACTTCCTCTAATTTCTTGACATGTTTGACCAGATGTGGGTTCAATACTGGTGCTGCATACTCCAATATGGGTCTGACGAACACGGTGTACAGAGTTTTGAACGATTCCTTACTAAGGTGTCGAAACGCTATTCTTAGGTTGATGTGCGCCTCAGGAGATGTGCTCGGTATTATTTTTACCCCAAGATCCTTTTTCTTGAGTGAAGTTTGCAGTCTTTGGCCCTCTAGCCTGTACTCTGTCTGCGGTCTTCTTTGACCTTCCCCAATCTTCACGACTTTGCACTTGGTGGGATTAAACTCCAGGAGCCAGTTGCTGGACCAGGCTTGCATACTGTCCAGATCCCTTTGTAGTCCTACCTGATCCTCATCCGATTGAGTTTTTCGCATTAGCTTCACATCGTCTGCAAACAGGGACACCCCTGAATGTTTCCCTTCAGTCATGTCATTCACATATACCAGAAAAAGCACCGGTCCTAGGACTGACCCCTGTGGAACACCTCGTCACGTACCTTGACTCGTTGTTCCCTTTCTCTGATCCATTGCAGTGTCTTTCCTGTTTTTCCTGCCTCTCCTTCAGCTTTTTGCACTAACCTCATGTGGAACTGTGTCGAAAGCCTTCTTACAGCCCAAGAAAATGCAGTCTACCCACCTCTCTCTTGTCTTACTTCTGTCACCTTATCGTAAAACTTAAATAGGTTTGTCACACAGGATTTCCCTTCTCTGAAACTGTTCTGGTTATCGTTTACAAGCTCATTCATTTCTAAGTGCTCCACCACTCTTCTGGTAATCTTCTCCATGACTTTGTATACTATACATGTCAGTGATACTGGTCTGTAGTTTAATGCTGCCTGCCTGTCTCCTTACTTAAATATAAAGCCGTCATCCATACCTCAGGTAGTCGCCCTGTTTCGATAGATGTGTTGAAGATTGTTGTTAGTGGTACACACAGCGCCTCTGCTCCCTCTCTCACGACGCATGGAGAGATGTTGTCAAGTCCCACCGCCTCTGAGGTATCTAGTTCACTTAGCAGCCTCCTCACTTCCTCCTCGGTTGTGTGTAGTGTGTCCAGCACTTACTGGTGTACCCCACCATTCCGACCTTCTGGAGTTCTTTCTCTTTCCACTGAAAATACTTCCTTAAATCTCGTGTTGAGCTCTTCACATACTTTTCTGTCATTTCATGTGATTTCCTCCTGTGTGTGTACTCACCTAGTTGTGGTTGCAGGGGTCGAGACTCAGCTCCTGGCCCCGCCTCTTCGCTGTCCGCTACTGGGTCTCTGCTCTCCCTGCTCCATGAGCTTTATCATACCTTGTCTTAAAACTATGTATGGTTCCTGCCTCCACTATATCTTTCTCTAGACTATTCTACTTCCTGACTACTCTATGGCCGAAGAAATGCTTCCTAACATCCCTTTGACTCATCTGAGTCTTCAGCTTCCAGTTGTGTCCCCTTGTTTCTGTGTTCCCTCTCTGGAACATCCTGTCCCTGTCTACCTTGTCGATTCCCTGCAGTATTTTGTATGTCGTTATCATGTCTCCTCTGACCCTTCTTTCCTCCAGTGTTGTTAGTCCTATTTCCCTCAACCTTTCTTCATAAGACAGACCCCTGAGTTGTGGAACTAACCTTGTCGCAAACCTTTGCACTTTCTCTAGTTTCTTTACGTGCTTGACCAGGTGTTGGTTCCAGACTGGTGCTGCATATTCTAGTATGGGCCTGACGTACACGGTGTACATTGTCTTAAACGATTCCTTGTTAAGGTAACGGAACGCTAATCTTAGGTTTGCCAGTCGCCCATATGCTGCCGCAGTTATCTGGTTGATGTGTGCCTCCGGAGACGTGTTTGGCGTTATACTCACCCCAAGGTCTTTCTCCTTTGCCGAGGTTTGTAGCCTTTGTCCGCCTAGCCTGTACTCTGTCAGCGGTCTTATTTGCCCTTCTCCGATCTTCATGACTTTGCATTTGGTGGGATTGAATTCGAGAAGCCAGTTGCTAGACCAGATGTCAAGCTTGTCCAGGTCTGTTTGAAGTCCTGCCTGGTCCTCTTCCGATGTGATTCTCCTCATTAATTTCACATCATCTGCGAACAGAGACACTTCTGTCATGTCATTTACATATACCAAGAATAACACTCCTGGCCCCGCCTCTTCACTGGCCGCTACTGGGTCACTCTCCCTGCGCCATGAGCTTTATCATACCTCTGCTTAAAGCTATGTATAGAGCCTGCCTCCACTACATCGCTTCCTAAACTATTCCACTTCCCGACAACTCTGTGACTGTGTGTGTGTGTGTGTGTGTGTGTGTTATGTGCTTAAATTTTCAGTAGGTGAGCTCCAGCTCCTAGTCGGCAGACTGACGTGAAATAACCTGGTCATATTTATTTTTGAACCCTAGCAAACACTCAACTTCCACAGGGTCATTGTTCAGCTCATCTCACTTCTGAGATGAAGAAATGCTGTTTGTCATCCCTATGGCCTTCTTACATCCCGGTGGTTGTGACAGACGCAATGGTTGTTGTGGTAGTAGCGACGGTGATTGCTGTGGTGGTAGTGAGGGTTGTTGTGCTAGCAGCGATGGTGGTTGCAGTAGCAATGGTTCTAGTGTAGTAGTGATGGTTATTGTGTTAGTAGCAATGGTGGTTGTAGCAGCGGTTGTTCTAGTGGTAGTAGCAATGGCTCTACTAGTAATAATTCTAGTGGTAAGAGTGATGGTTATTGTGTTTGTAGGTATGGTTTTTGGAGTGATAGCGATGGTGGTAGAGGTAGTAGCGACGGTGGTTGTGGTAGCAGCGGTGGTGGTTGGCTGCAGTTGCAGATGTTGCGGGTAATAATGATGAGAGGGTTGCAAAGACATGTCCTTATAAGTAGTGCTGTGCACTGCCTCAGCGGCCACCACACCCTCGCTGGTCGTACTGCAGACACCGTCCACGGCAGACACCGTTCACAGCAGACACCGTCCACGGCAGACACCGTTCACAGCAGACACCGTCCACGGCAGACACCGTCCACGGCAGACACCGTCCACAGCAGACACCGTTCACGGAAGACACCGTCCACAGCAGACACCGTCCACGGCAGACACCGTCCACGGCAGACACCGTCCACGGCAGACACCGTCCACGGCAGACACCGTCCACGGCAGACACCGTCCACGGCAAACACCGTCCATGGCAGATCTCACACACTGCAGGATGCTGAACTGACTCTTCCAAAAGGCCGAGAGTCTACCAGAGGTCACTTCAAAGGGCTTTTGAAAGCTTTTTTACAACTGAATTTTAAAAAAGTCATCGTGTTCGGAATCCAAAAAAAACGTTCAAAGATCGTGTCAATTTTTCTCTGAATAAAATCGTTCATACTTCGTGCCAAATAGGTAAAACTTGCGATTTTGGCGTAAATAACAACGCTCTTCTTGCCGAATAAGGCAAGTGAAAATTTGTGTATGCAATAATTTCGCCAAAAATCATTCTGAACCTAACGAAAAAAAATATTTCATTGTGTTTTTTTATTATTAAATTATTATAAACTTATCTAAAATATATTTACCTGGATTAGGGTAAATTAAATTGCGCTTGTTATAATAAGGTTATTTAAGTTTTCTAAGGTTCTTTTGGTACAAGATTATTAATTTTTTACAATAACATAAATGAAAAAAATATATCTTTAAACGTGAAAGAGAAAATTTTTGAAAAGACTTAATTTTAAATGAGTTCTTGCTAATTGACCAATTTTGCCTATTTGGGTAACATGGTACAAAATATTTAAGGTATACAAGCTCTCAGATATGTCAAGAATTTCCAACATCAGGCAGATGCGTCTAGATGGGTTCACATGTAAACATGGAGAGACGGCAAACAGGTGTGTGAAGTACACGTGTGCATCCACACTGACTTGACACCTGTCTCCAGTACAGTAGGGAGGGAGGAGGGACAACTGCCAGGTCCTCAGAGCTGGGACGCTTACCCAAGGCACAACAGGCTTTTTACCCCTCTGAACTGCAACACAGAGCCGTTCGAAGAGAAAACTAGCTAATCTGGGGCCATTAGTTTCCCTGATGAGTCTTTTGCCTAACTCCTACAGAAACTTGGATACGCTCTTTCTCCACGAGCCAAGTGTCTCTGAAGCTTTAGGAATCAACATAAAATGATGAGCACAATCGCAGGGACTCCCTGAAGCTGGGACTCCCTGAAGCTGGGACTCTTTGAAGCTGGGACTCCTTGAAGCTGGGAGCTGCACCTCCTTTTTCCTTGCTGTATTGCATGTGTGTGTTAGTTACCATTTTGTTCTAGGCACATGTCGGTTAGACACTAGGCCTGTTGTACATGCGTGAGTGTGTGTGTGTGTACTCACCTAGTTGTGGTTCCAGGGATTGAGTCATAGCTCCTGGCCCCGTGTGTGTGTGTGTATATATATAGTGCCCATCACAGACCCGTCCACCAGAGACCTGTTCACAGCAAACCTGTCTAACAGGTGTGACCGGTGTCACCCCTCATCCTATTATAGTCACTGCTTTTCTTGGGAATTATGTACTTTGACGTGTCCAACACTTCCTTGTGTTGGAGGAATGTACTCGGACGTGTCCAAGTTACGTCATTGTGTTGGAGGAATGTACTCGGACGTGTTCAGGTTACGTCCTTGTGGTGGAGGAATGTACTCGGACGTGTTCAGGTTACGTCCTTGTGGTGGAGGAATGTACTCGGACGTGTTCAGGTTACGTCCTTGTGGTGGAAGAATGTACTCGGACGTGTTCAGGTTACGTCCTTGTGGTGGAGGAATGTACTCGGACGTGTTCAGGTTACGTCCTTGTGGTTTAGGAATGTACACGGACGTGTTCAGGTTACGTCCTTGTGTTGGAGGAATAAGAACATAAGAAAGGAGGAACACTGCAGCAGGCCTGTTGGCCCATACTAGGCAGTTCCTTCACAATCCATCCCACTAACAGAATAATTGCCCAACCTAATTTTCAATTCTACCCAAGAAATAAGCTTTGAAGATTCTATTAACTCAAGTGCGAGTCCCACTCAAATCCAACCCCTCTCACTCATGAATTTATCCAACCTAAATTTGAAACTACCCAAGGTCATAGCTTCAATGACCCTACTAGGCAGACTGTTCCACTCATCAACTACCCTATTTCCAAACCAATATTTTCCTATATCCTTTCTAAATCTAAACTTATCCAATTTGAATCCATTATTGCGGGTTCTCTCTTGGAGAGATATCCTCAAGACCTTATTTATATCCCCCTTATTAATACCCATCTTCCACTTATATACCTCGATCATGTCTCCCCTCATTCTTCGTCTTACAAGTGAATGTAATTTAAGGGTCTTCAATCTTTCTTCATACGGAAGATTTCTAATGCTATGAATTAACTTTGTCATTCGTCGCTGAATGTTTTCTAACGAATTTACATCCATTCTGTAAAATGGAGACCAGAACTGAGCTGCATAATCTAGGTGAGGCCTTACAAATGATGTATAAAGCTGTAATATAACCGCTGGACTTCTGTTGCTTACACTTCTTGATATAAAGCAGGGGACAAGTCGTGAATGAATGGTTCAGAGAACCGACGAGTTGGTAAATTAGACACATATGCAACACTTGGGTATCTTTATTGAGGAAACGTTTCGCCACACAGTGGTTTCATCAGTCCATACAAAGGAGAATCGTGAAGAACAGGAGGAGTGTGAGGTTGTCAGGCCCTCAATCTTGAGTCGATGTTGTCAGTCCATCAATCTTGAATAGAATAACAGCATATGAGCAGAGGGAGCTTATATACCGTAGACAGGAGAGGTGCAGCAGTTGTAGGAGGTGTCACATTTGTTCAATGTGGAAGTAGGTCGTGCCCAAGGAATAGGCAAGCGAAGAAATCCCTGTATTAAGATACCAAGATGTTGCAGTGTCAGACATCCTGTCTGATGAAGCCACTGATGAACTGATGAAGCCACTGTGTGGCGAAACGTTTCCTCAATAAAGATACCCAAGTGTTGCATATGTGTCTAATTTACCAGGGGACAAGTCGTTACCATCAAATTACCGCCCAATAAGTCTAACATCAATTGTAGGCAAATTACTAGAGTCGATTATAGCTGATAACATAAGAAGCCATCTCGATAGGCATAATTTGATTAATGATACTCAGCATGGATTCACCAGGGGCCGTTCCTGCCTAACTAATTTGTTAACTTTTTTCAGTGGGGCTTTTGAGGCAGTTGATAATGATAAAGAATTCGATATCGTTTATTTGGATTTTAGTAAGGCTTTTGATAGAGTACCACATCAGAGACTGTTAAAGAAAGTGGCTGCTCATGGCATTGGGGGAAAAGTGTTGTCATGGATCGAGTCATGGCTCACCAATAGGAAGCAGAGGGTGTGCATAAATGGGGTTAAATCGGAGTGGGGATCTGTAACAAGTGGCGTTCCTCAGGGATCGGTTTTGGGCCCGTTGTTGTTTATAATATATATAAATGACCTTGACGAGGGAATTTCTAGTGATATGAGCAAATTCGCTGATGACACGAAGATAGGTAGGATAATCGATTCAGACGTAGATGTCAGTGAACTACAGGAGGATTTAGACAAACTCAATTCCTGGTCAGAAAAATGGCAGATGCAGTTCAATGTAGATAAATGCAAAGTTCTAAAGCTCGGGAGTGTCCATAACCCAAGCACTTATAAGTTAAATAACGTAGAACTTAGCCATACAGATTGCGAGAAGGACTTGGGGGTGATGGTAAGCAGCAACCTTAAACCAAGACAGCAATGCCTAAGCGTACGTAATAAGGCAAATAGATTACTGGGATTTATATCAAGAAGTGTTAGCAACAGAAGTCCAGACGTTATATTACAGCTTTATACATCATTAGTAAGGCCTCACCTAGATTACGCAGCTCAGTTCTGGTCTCCATATTACAGAATGGACATAAATTCGTTAGAAAACATTCAGCGTAGAATGACTAAATTAATACATAGCATTAGAAATCTTCCTTACGAAGAAAGATTGAAGACCCTTAAATTACATTCACTTGTAAGACGTAGAATGAGGGGAGACATGATCGAGGTATACAAGTGGAAAATGGGTATTAACAAAGGGGATATAAATAAGGTCTTGAGGGTATCTCTCCAAGAGAGAACCCGCAATAATGGATTCAAGTTAGATAAGTTTAGATTTAGAAAGGATATAGGAAAGTATTGGTTTGGAAATAGGGTAGTTGATGAATGGAACAGTCTGCCTAGTAGGGTTATTGAAGCAAGGACCTTGGGTAGTTTTAAATTTAGGTTGGATAAATTCATGAGTGAAAGGGGTTGGATTTGAGTGGGAATTGCACATGAGTAAATAAAATTATCAAAGCTTATTTTTTGGGTAGCATTGAAAATTAGGTTGAACAAATATTCTGTTGGTGGGATGGAATGTGAAGGACCTGCCTAGAATGGGCCAACAGGCCTGCTGCAGTGTTCCTCCTTTCTTATGTTCTTATTTGCTTTATTTCTTACGCTTAGGCATTGCTGACTTGGTTTGAGGTTGCTGCTTACCATAACCCCCAGATCCTTTTCGCATTCTGTACGGCTGAGTTCAACATTATTAAGCTGGTAGGTGCTAGGGTTATGAACATTCCCGAGCTTTAGAACTTTGCATTTATCTACATTGAACTGCATCTGCCATTTTTCTGACCAGGAATTGAGTTTGTCTAAATCCTCCTGAAGTTCCGTGACATCTACGTCTGAATCGATTATCCTACCTATCTTCGTGTCATCAGCGAATTTGCTCATATCACTAGTAATTCCCTCGTCAAGGTCATTTATATATATTATAAACAACAACGGGCCCAAAACCGATCCCTGTGGAACGCCACTTGTTACAGATCCCCACTCAGATTTAACCCCATTAATGCACACCCTCTGCTTCCTATTGGTGAGCCATGACTCGATCCATGAAAACACTTTTCCTCCAATGCCGTGAGCAGCCACTTTCTTTAACAGTCTCTGATGTGGTACTCTATCAAAAGCCTTACTAAAATCCAAATAAACAATATAGAATTCTTTATCATGATCAACTGCCTCAAAAGCCTTACTGAAAAAGTTAATAAATTAGTTAGGCAGGAACGGCCCCTGGTGAATCCATGTTGAGTATCATTAATCAAATTATGCCTATCGAGATGGCTTCTTATGTTATCAGCTATAATCGACTCTAATAATTTGCCTACAATTGAAGTTAGACTTATTGGGCGGTAATTTGATGGTAACGACTTGTCCCCTGCTTTAAAAATAGGAATTACATTAGCCATCTTCCACGTATCAGACACTACACCTGTTTGAAGAGATAGGTTAAAAATGTTAGTTAAGGGTTCACAGAGTTCAATTTTGCATTCCTTAAGAACCCTTGAAAAAGCTCATCAGGGCCTGGCGATTTATTTTGCTTCAACGGTCTATCTGTTTGATAACCATTTCGCTAGTGACTGTGATACTACATAATTTATCTTCTTCAGGCCCACTAAAATACCTAATTCTTGGGATATTATTAGTGTCTTCCTGAGTGAAAACCGAGAGAAAATAATTATTAAAAATAGAGCACATTTCATTCTCTTTGTCAGTAAGATACCCATAATTATTTTTAAGGGGACCTATCTTATCTCTAACTTTTGTTCTATACACCTGGAAAAAACTTTTTGGGTTAGTTTTCGAATCCCTAGCAACTTTAATTTCGTAGTCCCGCTTAGCTTTTCTTATCCCTCTTTTAACGTCCCTCTTAATGTCAATATACTGATTCGTAAGATGACCCTCACCTCTTTTGATACGCCTATAAATTCCTTTCTTCTGCCCTAAAAGATATTTGAGCCTATTATTCATCCATTTTGGGTCATTTCTATTCGATCTAATTTCTTTATATGGGATAAATGTTCTTTGGGCAGCATGTATAGTGTTCAGAAAACTGTCATATTGATAGCTCTCTTCATTACCCCAGTCCACAGATGATAAGTGTTCTCTAAGTCCATTGTAATCTGCTAAGCGAAAATCTGGGACCGTTACTGAGTTATTCCTACTATGAAACTTCCATTCAATGCCAAAGGTAATTGATTTGTGGTCGCTTGCGCGAGTTCCTCTGTAATTTCTAAATTATTAACAAGGGTTTCCTTGTTTGCCAGAACTAAGTCAAGCAGATTATTTCCCCTTGTAGGTTCTGTCACAAACTGCTTCAAAAAACAATCTTGAACTACTTCTAAGAAATCGTTAGATTCTAAATTCCCAGTCAAAAAATTCCAATCAATTTGACTAAAGTTGAAGTCACCCAGAATAACTACGTTATCGTGCATTGTGGCCTTAACAATTTCCTCCCATAGTAGTCTCCCTTGGTCCCTATCTAAGTTTGGGGGACGGTATATCACACCTAAAATCAATTTTTCACACCCCTCTGAAAATTCTATCCAGACAGACTCTGTATGTGTTAATTCAGACTTTGTACCCATTTTTATACAACAATTTAAATGATCACGGACATAGAGTGCCACCCCACCCCCCTTCCCGATACTTCTGTCTACTTGGAACAATTTAAAACCCTGAATGTGACATTCGGCAGGCAAGTCCCGATTTTTCATATTAAACCATGTTTCAGTTATTGCAAAAACATCAATATTACCTGTACTTGCAACTACTCTCAACTCGTCCATCTTATTCCTAGCACTACGACTATTGGTGTAATATACACTTAAAGACCCTCCTTTCTCTTTACCCTTCCTGCTCATTTCTGTTTTTCCCTTATACCTATTACTGTCCTTGTCACCTAGTGCCACTGGCTTTCCAATATCCACCTTATTCTGCCTATTACTAGTTCCCCTAGAATTTATAACATTACTACACTGGGACTTCACTGTTTTCCCCCCATAACCCATACCACTAACTTTTTCTAGTTTAAAGCCCTAACAGCTCCCTCCACTGCAGTTGCCAGTGCCCCCACCCCAGACCTAGATAAGTGAACCCCATCCCTGGCATACATGTCATTTCTGCCATAGAAGAGGTCCCAGTTGTCAATGAATGTTACTGCATTTTCCTTACAGTATTTGTCCAGCCAGCAATTGACACCAATTGCCCTGGACAACCATTCATTTCCAACTCCTCTCCTTGGCAAAATACCACATATGACAGGGTTCCCACCCTTCTTCCTAATTCTGTCTATTGCTGACCTATAGCTGCTAATCAGCTCCTCACTCCTACGTCTGCCAACATCGTTGCCTCCAGCACTGAGACAGATAATAGGATTGCTCCCATTACCTCTCATGATGTCGTCCAGACGGCTAACAATATCCTTCATCCCAGCCCCAGGATAACACACCCTCTGCCTCCTATTCCTATCCTTAAGACAAAATTCCCTATCCATAAACTTAATCTGACTATCCCCAACTAAAACAATGTTCTTACCTCGACTGGCGGTGTGCATGACGTTCTCGACGGTCTTTGTAGAGATGGTCTTCGCTGGGATGTCTTCACATTCGTCTGATAACAAGGAGAAAGAGTTGCTGGTTTTCACAGCAGTCTCCTGGACCTTCTTCAACTTCAGCTTCGTCCCTTCAGATTCGACTAGCATCCATTCGTTGGTCTGATCATCGGCGACATTGTTCCGGGGATAATCCTTGCATATACCCTTCAAACGTTGAATCTCTCTTCTAGCTTCTGTTAATTCCGCCTTCATTTGGAGATATAGCTGCTCGTAGTCGAGGGAAACCATCATCCAATCTCAGGTAGCTAATAACGGAAGCACAGCAAAGATGGTTCAGTCCACAGAGAGTACACAAGACACGTCTTCAAGTACGAGGTATTGCAATACTCGGACATAATAATGTACTCAGACATGTTCAGGTTACGTCCTTGTGGTTTAGGAATGTACACGGACGTGTTCAGGTTACGTCCTTGTGGTGGAGGAATGTACTTGGAAGTGTCCAAGTTATGTCCTTGTGGTGGTATGTACTCTGACCTGTCCATAAGTCACTATGAGGGAGCTATGCACTCAAGCAAGAGTCCATATACACAGTGCGCTTTACTTATGTTTTGGGGAAACTTTGTTATATTTCAATAAAGAAAAAAAAAGATATGTATAAGACAAAAACAACGGGAAGGCAACAACAATAACAAGAACCATAACAACTACAACAACCAGAACAATCACAAGAAAACAACAGCAACGATTAACACCACTAAAAAATAAAAAACAACAAAATAACACCATATTGACAATTAATAAAAGACTGAAAGAAAGTGTTGAACCGCGACTATATATATATATATATATATATATATATATATATATATATATATATATATATATATATATATATATATATATCACAAAGAGGTCACTCGTCTTGCTAAAGACTTGCGGAGGAGTAAATAATCAAAGGAGCAAAAAACATAAACTCCAAAAGAGGGAGAGACTGTGTGTGTACTCACCTAGTTGTGGATGCAGGGGTCGATTCACAGCTCCTGGTCCCGTCTCTTCACTGGCAGCTACTGGGTCACTCTTCCTGCTCCATGAGCTTTATCATACCTCTTAAAGCTATGTATGGATCCTGCAACATCACTTCCCAGACTATTTCACTTCCTGACCACTCTATGACTGAAGAAATACTTCCTAACATCCCTGTGGTTCATTTGAGTCTTCAACTTAAAACTGTGTCCCCTTGTTGTGTCCCATCTCAGGAACATACTGTCTCTGTCCACCTTGTCAATTCTTCTCAGTATTTTATGTCGTTATCATGTCCCCCCTATCTCTCCTGTCTTCCAGTGTCGTCAGGTCGATTTCCCTTAACCTCTCCTCGTAGGACATGCTCCTTAGTTCCGGGACTAGTCTTGTGACAAACCTTTGCACTTCCTCTAGTTTCCGTGCGTGCTTAGCTAGGTGTGGGTTCCAAACTGGTGCTGCATACTCCAATATGGGCCTAACGTACACAATGTACAAGGTCCTGAACGATTCCTTATTAAGATGTCGGAATGCTGTTCGTAGGTTTGTTAGGCGCCCGTATGCTGCAGCAGTTATTTGGTCGATGTGCTTTTACACTAATCTCTTGTGTGGAACTGTGTCAAACGCCTTCTTACAGTCCAAGAAAATTCAATCTACCCACCCCTTTCTCTCTTGTCAAACTGCTGTCACCCTGTCATAGAACTCCAGTAGGTTTTGTGACACAGGATTTCCCGTCCCTGAAACCGTGCTGGCTGTCGTTGATAACCTCATTCCTTTCTAGGTGTTCCACCACTCTTCTCCTGATAATCTTCTCCATGACTTTGCATACTATACATGTCAGTGACACTGGTCTGTAGTTTAATGCTTCATGTCTGTCTCCTTTTTTAAAAATTGGAACTACATTTGCTGTCTTCCATACCTCAGGTAGTCGCCCTGTTTCGATAGATGTGTTGAAGATTGTTGTTAGTGGCGCACATTGCGTCGCTGTTCTGTCTGACTTTTTTGGGTAATCCTAGGTTCTCTACACATATGCTGCTATTTATGATAATCTATGTAACTGTATTTGTGTGTACCTGAATAAAATTACTTATTCTCAGGACCCATGGA